>VXAB01006373.1:107320-214093 GCA_013399175.1 Odontophorus gujanensis
TTTTTTTTTTTTTTCTGTTCAGAATTGTTTGCCATTGAATTACTTAAAGACAATAAGCAAAGATTATTGTCTGACATGAGCTCAAATTAGTAACATTACTGAAAAGTAATTATTACAGTTGTTCACTGCAGTGGCTAGGCCTTGAGTTGCAAGTTATTACATGGAATGTATCCCACTTGCTACCATATCCTAAATCAGAAATGTTAAGAGTGGATTTGGTGCCAGCTCAGTGGAGATATGAAGCAAAAAAGGTGGGATGCTGGGAGTGTGGAGCCAGAAGTAAGCACTGACTTCCACTTCAAGCAAGGGCTTCTTGGCGGGCTCTCTGGAGGCCAACTGGAGAGCTGAGGTGCCCATGCAGCCTTTTCTTCTGCAATTTTACTTAGTCCTGGTATTGTTGGGCCTTATCATGTCATGGCCAAAGGCTTGGGCCATGGGGAGGGATTTTGTGTTTTCCCTCCTTTTCCCTTCCTCCTGTCAGCTGGTTTGTTTCCTAAACCAGGGAGATATGGGCCATCCCTCTGTCTCTTCTTGCACAACCTTTTTCCCAGAAGAGAGGAGAAATGCAGCTGAGAGATCTTAAATACCAGAGTCTGTTCCATACCTGGGTATGGGTGAGGTGATAGCTTCTCCTGGTGCTGTGAGCCCTTTGTTCTGTAGGAACTTTGCTTGACATGGAATATCTTGTTAACAACCTACTTCTCTCTCTGTTGTGGTTGTAAAGAGAAGAGGATAGCAATAGCACTGGCAGTTGTTACAGCTCCCATGGTGTTCTTGAGTACCTTCAGGAAAGGATGGAGACCTAGCTGTCTTTGTTAGCCTAAGATACAGGTGGTCTCTGTTCATTTTGGAACTGGCAGGAGTCTGGCATACTGTTGATCAAGATTTTTTATTAATCGTATGGTGGGCCTTGGTTTCTTCTCCATTAAGAAAAGAAAGGTAACTAGTGATAGGACAAGAATGGATGGCTTTAAGTTGCATCAGAAGAGGTTCAGGTTGTGTTTTAGGAAAAATGTCTTCTCAGAAAGAGTGGTGAGGCATTGGCACAGGCTGCCCAGGGAGGTGGTTGAGTCACTGTCCCTGGAGGTGTTCAGCAACCATGTAGATGCTGCACTGAGGGATGTGGTTAGTGGAGATGGTGGCAATGGATTGGTGTTGGATTTGATGGTCTTTTAAGTGATTTCCAACGTTATTGATTCTATACTGAAAACATGAGAAACATTCTAAGAATATTTATTGGAGGATGTAGTTAGACAAAATGGTCATACTTTCAGAAAGGACAACACATCTAACCACATCTTTTACTTCCCCTTCCAGAATCTACAGGAGTCCTTGCAGGAAGGAGGGAGGGAGGGTGTGGCCCATGTATGATCTTGAGTTGAGCAGGAGCATAACCTAACAGCAAGTCCCTATTGTACTTGACACAATAACACTCTGTAACTGAAAATACTCACTAGCAGACGAGTTCAGCAGGAAAAAAAAATAACCCTAACAAGTCACTGTGTTCTCTGAGTGAAGTATTATGCTCACTTCCTATGCAAATACTTCTATTTCATAGCACCCTGAGGAAAGTTGAAGGAACTTCTAAAAAGAAGAGAGCAATCAAAGCACTCAATCTGTAAAAAGGGTAAAAAATTCTGTAATACTGTCCCTGGTCTTATGAGCTTGATTGTATCTTTTCTGTTCTGTACGACTTTGTCCTCTTCCCATCGGTGTATCAGCCCTTACCCCATGCCATTGCTGTGCTTTACTGCAGAACACAAAACAGTGTGACTGCTTTTGTTTTTGTATCAGCAGCAGTCCTGCTGCAAATCTAAGCAGTGAACTAACAGTGTTTAATTGACTGGTGCTAGATTTTCATGGCAGACCGCCTGGGGCCCACCAGCTCTGCTCCTGATGGCAGCCTTTTGTGCCATTGATTTTAAGTGTAGTATGCTGGCCCAGCATGTGTGATATTGGACCAACATTGACAGTGTTAATTTACACACTGGTTGTTCTTGATCTCTTGCAACTGAAGGGCAAAGGCATCGTGAAGCTATGGATAAGTATGGCAAGGGGTATCTTCCCATATATTAAACTTTTTGAGGCAGTAGAATTCCAGAGACTTTCCAATAAATATACAGATTGGAAGTGAATATAATCATTGAATTTAGGGAAGAAATAGAAGAATAGGGCAAAAAATGCTGTTTTGGAGTACTTGGAGAAGTACAAAGCGATAGAATCAGTGTCTAAAGATATTAATAGAATCATAGAATAATAGAATCATAGAATATTCGCAAGCAAATTATGATTATTTTTTTACGAGGCACTGTGAGATCTGGGACTTCCTTGTGCCATGTTTTACATACCATGTGATCAACCCATAGCAGTTTGGTAGTGACAAAGCTAGCCCTCCTCTAGCAGTGCCTTGAGTGTTTTTGTGTTTCTGTGCTTGCATTGGGTGGCCCAAATTCTCCACTGTGATCTCCATCTCATCTACTTTGTTCTGCCCTAAGCTGGGGTGGGTGCAGCTGATTTGCACCACAAGTTTCGTGCTGCTTCACATCACTGTCCAGAGATTTGACTAGAGATGTGTCTTCTTTCCATGCTCTGAGCAGGTTGCATTTGCATCCCCATGGACATCTCCTGGCAGTGGTGAGGGTGCAGCAGATTAGGCCACCTGCAGCACAGACCTGCTGGTACGTTTTGAGAGAACTGAAGCAGGAAAAAGAGGATGAATAAGGAAAACACTCCCGCTGAGACAAATGTGGTATGATGGGCAAGATTAACTTATGTAAAGGAACTGACTAAGGTAATAGAAGCAAGAGTCAAGAAAGATGTTCTAACGTGATGCATGGATCCGTTAATCAGACTGAAATGCTATTTGCGTAATGTTCTGCATCCTATGGGGAGTGCAAGGTCTGTGAATCTATCCTATCTGCATGGAAAGTTTGTGGGTCAGTATTAGCAGAGGGTGCAGCATCAAATAAAAGAAAGCAACTGTCAGTATAAAATTGGTGATTAGGAAGTACTGAAACAAACACTTGTAGACTACTGCAAATGGCAGTTTTTAAATGACTGCACAGTGGGCCTCTTTGTGAAGCACTCAATTGAAAATAAAATGTTTCCTTACCAAAGCCTTATAACTGAGTGTCTTTGATAAGTATGGATTGCAAGTTATTGTCTGTTTCTCAAGCTAGCTTCTTCTTATTAGTTACAGAAGACCCCAAGTTAGAGGATAATGAAACGGAAGGGCCATTTCAAGGAATTATCTGGATAATTAGTTGTGATAAATATGATTTTGCTTTAGAGCACTGAACAAATAGAAGTCACTGAGTTGAGACAGAAAATCATATGGGATGCCTTTCATGTGAACATATTTATTATCTGTTTTAATTAGCAAACTAAGTCACAAATGCATAATATAGAAGTACTTGTCTGGGGTTCCTTTTATTTTAAATGGTTTAGTTTCTCGAAGTCCATTATGCCACACTTCATTTATACATCTTTTTATGGCTATGTCAGTGGCAGAATTTTACAGAAGGATACTAAAGTGAATTATGGATGGATATTAACATTTTGAACTAAGTAGGATTATTTTGGTCTGTTGAGTTCTGGATTTCAAAGGTTTTTTGTGTTTTGTTGTGTTGGAGAGGATTTTTGGAGGTTTTGAAGAACTTGCTTGATTTGGTCAAGGTTACGTGGGAAATCGGGATCCAAGTTAAGTTCAGAGCAGAAGAATTTCTCAGAAATGCTGATTCTGAACACTTGTAGGCAGTATCAGTCCTGAGGATTAGGTGTAAGTTTCAGTACCGAGGCATGAGTGAACATTTGGAGTACCATATACAGTTAAAGACTTGTTTTGAGATTGGCTGCCCAGTACTGAGTACCCCTCAAACAGAATTCCTGTCTATTATCTTCAAAATAGACATAATTTCAAACCCCGGGCTGTTAAAATGCGGGCCTGCCATGAAACTGATGGCTCTGGTTTATAGACTTTAAGGTCTCTCTCCTGATTAGTAAGACCATGAGTAGCTGGCTCCATCTGATCCCTTCTCTTATAGACATCCTAGAATTTCCACATTCCTGTTTCAGCCCTTTAAATAAAAGGTTTTTCTTTCTTGTGCATTGGCTGTAACACACTGGAGAGTGATTGCTTTATGATTTAATTTGCTTTTGTTTTTTAATTTTTTTTATGATAGTATTTAAAGGAAACGTCAACAAGTATTATAGTATTAATGCTCTCTTAAATTCAGAGTCCTCCCACTGGCCTGTTGAGATTTACTTGTTTTGTAGTCTCAGTGGCAATTAAAAAATAAATAAATAAAAACTTATTTAATATTTGGACTTTAATCAGCTGTGGATTAAAATTTAATCATGAGCTTTAAATTCAGATGTGGCCTTCTGATACTTTGGGTTTTCTGGCAGGCCAGAAGGAGGTTTCAGAAAAACCTCAGCTAACTTCAGTGGACAGCTGTGTGCTTTATACTGACTTCAGTCTGAAACAAAGAAAAATGTGACTCATCCGAATATAGAGGGCCCACCCAGTAGTGTATGAGGTGCATTGACCAAGTCCTTAGATTAGACATCACTTCTAGGCAGGAAGACAGAAGTAAGTTCCCTTTGTGTTAAGTCTTCTTAGGCTGTGTTTTGAAAATTTAAGTGATTTATTGACCTGATACCATCCTTCTGCCCAGGTGGAAATGTTAGCTTTTAACACAGGACTTGTCTGGGATTCTTGTAATTCTTGAAGCCTCCTACAGATGTGCTGTGCAGGAGTGGTTTCTGGGTTTTTTTTGAGTCATATCTCAAAGTGAAACGATTTCACAGCACTTCTGTCACAGCACCTATGTCACTCCTTGAGAAGATGAGTTTACTCATCCTTTCCTTCATTAAGGAAAACTGTCAAAAAAAACTATATAATTTTGCAAAATATGCCATATATAGCACTTCTTTACACAACCACAACATTTTACTATTTTCCGTATATTTTGTATGTGTGCTTTCAGAAATGAATTGTTCCATGATCACTAAATATAGATGAGGTTTGAAAGTTGGCTGTTGGAGGTCCAGCATTTGATGATGCACTGTTTTCCCTTTGGGCAAATTATCATTTTTTCCCAGTCTCTTATTTTTAATGTACTAAAAGGCTTGAAACTGTTACCCCTTGGCAAAGTGTTGTGAGGTAGCATTTTTGAGTAGAAAGTGTGTGTCAGGTATGGGTAAGTACAAACTAAAATATAATGCTTTGTTGAAAAGATAATCTGACAGTTAACAAACTGTTAACTTTTACAGAATTTATTGCTTCCGATGAATTCAATGGATTTATAAATGTTCATTCACTCTACTGCAATTTTAATGGAATATTTCATCAAACTTAATCAAAACTGTTATTCAAATAAAAATAATTTATAAGAAGAGACTTTGTAGTAGATGAAAATTGTATAGCATTTCATATATATTTAAGCCAAATCCTTCATATTTTATTTCATAATCAATTTGGTATATGCGGTAGCTTTAGAAATAAGGTGTGATTTCAACATATTTTTAGTATATAGAGAAATCTGTAGAACTGTTTTCTATTTCTCTGAGATTTTACCTGTTCTAATTGTTGCAATTCTGGAATTTGTGTACATATTATTTTCCTCTGGAAGAACTTAGGCATCTAAGGATGCTGCATAGCAAGAGGTTCTATTTTGTAGATTTTGTTTATGTAGAATTCGTGGAATATGAACGACAGGATTTAACCTGAAGCAGTCACCAGAATCCTATCTTTTCTTTCTCTCTCCTCTGTCTTAAATGCATGGCCATTTTCTAGATGCAGTTTGATAAGTTATTGCTGCATTGGACTCTATGTGTGGCATCAATATGCATGTGCTGGGGCAGATTTTTGAAAAGCTTGCATTGCAGAGGTCTTGACAGTTCTTAGAGGAAAGTTCCTTGTTACAGTTTTCTCATGCAAGTCTTAGTATCACAGCAGAGTCCTGGAGGCCCTGTCAAGATGGCTGTTTTTTCTCCGTGTTGTGCATGTTAGAAGATACTTCTGTGATGAGCACAACTGATTAATATATGCATGTTCAGCCTATTCTAGAGAGACCTCTCTAATTTTTATGAGACAGAGTATGGAAAGGGTTTCTCTGTGTCATTGAATTAAGTCCCCTGGCAGTGCAAAGCAGCACCTTACATGTTGCTTCCACAAACCAATAACACTGCACTATAAGATAGTTTGATTTCCTGCTCCTTAGTGCTTCTCCAGAGCTTCATTCCTCTGGTGGTTGCAAATTATGCTGCCAGTCTAACCTTATTTATGTCCAGCTTCTACCTGTTTGTTCTTGTGGGAATTATGGCCTTTAGCTTAAATAGCTCTTCTCTTTCCCTGGTGTTTACCTCTTTGATATGTTTATAGAGAACAATTATATTCTCACTCAGTCTTTATTTGTTAAACAGTTTCTCTTCTTTTCAGATAAGCTTTGTATTTCCCCAATCATACAGGAATCTATTTTGTGCACCTGCTTCAGTTTAAATAGCATAAATTCATCCTTTTTTGTTTTGTTTTTGTAACATGAATCTCTGAAATTGCCTGGTGGGGCTGCAGAGAGCATTTCTGCAGTAGCCTGTGCCATGTTTTTAGTTTTTCCCTGTGTCTTCTGCAATTACTTTGGCTTAATATCATTTGCGCTCAGATCAGACTCAGCCTCATCTTCAAACTAATGCTCTTATATCTTCTGCCTGCATTTCCCATCTACCATTAACTACTGCTGCCTTTTACTGCAGTATTTCATCCCTTTTCTTCTACTTAATTCCTTGCTGTTTTCAGGGTGTTTTTTTTTCTTGTGCTCACAGGTTTTGTCTGTCATAGTTTTTATCCCTGAATCCACTAACAAAAATATTCCTGAATAAGACTGGCTTCAAAACCGTTCTTTAATAATACTCCTATATTCCTCCTTTAGTTCTCTTGCTAAGTAGCTGGTATAGATTCATGCAGTCCAGATCATTTCCCATGTAGTGCTATAAAAGATGGTCTGTAGCCCTATAATAGAGTACTGAAGGTATGTTCTTAGATTAGACCAACCTATTCCATTTTATCTATTTTGAATTTTATTTTACCGTTTTCCTTCACTTTTGTGTCTCTGATTATTACTTCTTTCAGGTATGTCACTGGAATTTATCATTATTATTTTTTATACTCCCTTAAGTGTAGGCAGTAGATTTGTCACTGCTATCACAATATATTTCATAGGACAGTTCTAGAATTTTTGGATAGATATGATTTCAATCCATCAATTGTGCGTGTTAAGGTCTCTCAACTCTATCTTCACTTCAGTCTCTGTTTTATAGTAACTCCATTTTTGTGCCTCTATTCTACATCATCTGACCGTTCTGCCCTCATCATCTTTAGTGCAAATATGCTTAGGCACTTGTTTGGTTTATGGGCCTTAGCGAGATCATGTTTAATACTGGTCCCATCTTCACTCTCTAATGACCTTGCTTCTTTCTGTTTTCTTCTCTTTACAATTTATGTATCAAGCTTAAAAAAATAAATAAATAAAAATAAAAAATAAAAAATAAAAAGGGCTAACTATGTATTTACTTTTTCTTTGAACACTCTCCACTCATCTTATGACAGGTCTTGATTTATCCTTTATATATCTCTCCAATAACTATCAGCATTTCTTCTCACCATCTTTGTTTTCTTGATTCATTCACTGTTATTGCCATGAAGATAGGAAAAAAAAAATGTTAGATGTCTTAACATTCCAGTTTTTCTTCTTGCATTCTGGTCCACATCTTTCTTGAAGTACCCATAGTAGACACAGTACTAAGGCAAAGACTCCACCCAGTAGAGTGAGTGGAAGTACCACTTTATATATTTCATAAACTATTCCTTCTTCTTACATACTACAGTAGTGTGTGAATCTTTTTTTAGGCTGACTTGTCTGTTGTTGATGGTATCCTATAACCATCATATCCTTTTATGCTGAACTGCTACTTAACCAGTTGTTTTCATCTTGTGGGTAAAAAATGATTACTCCTGCCTAAGTATTGTACCTCATGTTTGTTCTACCCATTGAATCAGATCACATTTTTGCAAAATCTTTTATCCAATATGCCAATGCAATTTGAATTTCAGTCCTGTCCTCCATTGTCCTCACAACTTTGGAGGTTGTCTATAAATTTAATAAGCATATGCTGCATTCCATCATCTACATAATTAACGAAAATATTGAATGGTCTTGGACTGAAGACAGAGCTGCAAAACTGCACTCAATACATTTTTCCAATTTGATAGTAAATGATTAATTAGTCTTAGGATAAAGTTAAGAGGTGATTTTCTTTACTGGTCAATCTTCATCTCTTTCTGTAGGCATCTTCACCATCCTTTTTAATTCAAATGTCTGTCCAGCAGGGTTTATTATGTCTTTCCCTTCTCCCCATTTATAATGCATGAAGCAGATTGTAATTTGTCCATTTGACTTGGAAATATGTTATGCCTTCTCATTTAGGTCCTTGCAACCTTCAGTTCAATCACCTTTAATAGGTGACTCAGAAAGCTGATGTGCTCAAAATGATAGGCTATAATTACGAGCCAGGATTGTCCCACCTTTAGTTTAAGCCTATTTGAATAATGCCGTCATTTTCTACTATTTTATGTTTGATAATATTCTTACTATTTAACAGACTAAACTACATTGTCTTTCATTGGCTTGGTGAGAATTAATATTCTTGATGAGAATGAATACTTGCTACCGGTGTTGTATGTCTAGGTCCTTCTGTTGTCAACAGGGTTTATTTTTTGACCTATTTTTGGAGTTTTCTTGGCTGGGCTTGCATGAACGCTTGTTGTTACGCCACATTTTTGGCTAACTGTTGATTTGTCACACTTTCTCTGGTATTCTTGGTGAAAATGATAACATACGATATAGTCATTAACTTGGAATTTGGGTTGATTTTTTGCCGTGATTGGGTGTAAGGGAGCCCTGAGGACGATCAGACCTGGCTATGGAGTCTGTGTTGGGTGAACTGGGATGCTCCCAGGTCTAGGGAATAAAGCAAGGAGGGAGGTCCCTATGATGGCCTTATGCTTGTTCTTGACATTCAGATTTAAAAGTCATTACCATGCTCTGGCCTTAAGTAATCCCTTCTGGGTTCTCTTGTAGCCAGTAATGGTTGCTGCCTTGGTGGAGCTCATGAAAAGATGCAGCACTGCTTAGTGCCATGGTCTTGTTTTACCTCTGCCAGGACCCATCTTGAAAACCACAGCTGAAACTGTTGATACAAATTGCTGAGTGGGTTACTTTATTGCCTACCTCTTAAATCTCAAGTGACACAGTGATCTGTTTGGTCCCTTTGCTTTTAAAATGATGCTGTTATTTTTATTAGGAACACTGCATCTTATCCAGTATACAACCTTTCTCTCCTTCCCCACTGACTTCCTTCACTGGAAAAAAATGAAGGAGAACACATTAATACATAGGCATTTTTGTTGACGTACTCAGGTTTCTGTGCAGGTTTGCAGTTGTCATGAGGGAGCAGTGAAACTTGCTTATTGGAGACTGTCTAGACTGTGAAATGGAACTTTTTTGGTAGTGTAATGCTTATCCATTGATTTAATTTGTGTTTTTGTTTTGTTTTGTTTTGTTTTTTTTTTTAATCAGATGCAAGTATACCCAGATATTTGAAATTCCCTTTTACTGAATGATCAGTGTCTAATGCTTTGATTTTGCTTGGGCTCTCATTGAATGAAAACTCACTGGATTGTATTTACATGAATTGAATAACTTTTGAAATGGAAAGCTCAGCTTTTGTCTTCGTGTGTATAAGATCTGATTCCTTGCTTTCTTTTTCCATCTCTTTGAGCAGTAAACATTTACACGTTCCCTGCTATGTATCTAAAAACTAGCCAAAGATCCTGCTAGATTATCATGTAGGCTTTAAGCTGTTTGTAAGATTTTCTTAGAATCATTGAACATATCTCATTCCTTCATTACTTTTTAATGTATATTTTTTCAGTATCTCCAGAAATGTTCCTCTGCTTTTGAAGATACTGGGATATTATCATCTCATTTAAAAATCTCTAAACTTAAGATCCTCTAGGATTTTCAGAACAAAGCATAACTCAGCTGTGACCCTTGGACTCATGAGCAATAATTCAGCCAGAATATTGAAACATCATACAAAAAGAATATATATAGGTTGTTTTCATTTATATGTTAGTAGAAAAATTAATAACTTTGTCCTACTAAAATGTCACTTCTTTAATAGGTCAGTTTATGGATTATTATGAAACACCTATATTTAGGGGGAGCATAAAAGTGATGTAAGGCAAAATCAGCCTGAAATAAGATTTGATCCAGACTGATGCCTGAAAGGTGTTTGGTGCTTGAAAATTCTGACTCTTCTCCTGGCTGCAATGTGATGCTTCTCTGCAGTGTGACAGCTTCAGCTTTCTGCCTGAATGATCTCATCACACACACGCACAGAGAGCCAAAAATGAAAACTCTCCTATTGCTTATCTGCCTATCTTCTTGGTGAGGAGAAACTCATAATGTCTCTGCAGAACTTCAGACATAAAAAATGCTATATAAGTGCTTAGCATTATTATGATGAACAGAGAGAAGGATGAGACTAGGATACGATTGCTATCTGTAAATGGATTAGGGAGGTAAATTCTACAAAGGAAAAGACATTTTGAAGGTAGAGGATGATGTTGGTGCAAGAGGAAACAGATGTAAAAGGGCCATGAATAAACATAGACTGGAAGTGGGAAAAAAGGTTTCTAGGCAGTTGCAAACTCAAGATCTTTCCTGGTTTTAAGGTTAAGTTTGAGACATTAGGCTCATATGCTGTTGTTGTTTGCCCAGAGGGACATTGAAGATTTGGGAAATCTTTTCTATTCCTTATCTGGCTGATGAGAAATGCTTTGACTATTATCAGACCTCCTTCAGAAGGTCACACCCTTCCCAGTATGGTCACAGTCTGAGCCTTTCCTCCCTCTGAAGCAAAATGAAGAAAGAGTATGAGCTGGTGTTGTTCCCCCAGATAAAGGTGTTCGTTCTTGCTTTAGTCGACTCATAATAAACATCTGAATATATTATCTCCTTGTATCATGTTTTCAATATATATTCTGATAGAGTAGAGTATAGCTTGCCGGATGTGTGATAAGTGAGCAACAATGAACTATAATTTACAAACCAGTGCAATTTGTTGCCTGAGTTGCTAGAACTCAGTACTGTGATCCTCAGACTCCTTGCTTGTGCATCAGAAATGCTAAAGTTGAGTTACTCGAAGAGTGGAGAAATGCAGGTGTGGATTGGCTAGATGTTTGCGTTAAAGTTCTTGCTCTGCCTCCACTTGCAGATTGATGTTATTGTTTCTGTGTGAACCAGCTCAGGTGACTTAGATTTATGGCTGGTTGCACAGAAACACTGACTTCTCAAGACCTACAGGAGACACATGCAATACAGCAAACAAACAAAAAAAGTCACATAGCAATGAACAGGGTGTTCCAGCTGGCCAGCCTCTGTTATCTAGTGCAAGTAGCAGAGTAGAGGGTATCTTTTTTTGATGGATAAAAATAAAGGTTTCTCCAGGGGCAGATCAAAACAGAATCCTATCTGTAGAGGTAACAGACTATCTAGCCAGGCCAGGAATATAATAGGGCAGGGGGAATAGCCTTATAATTTGCTAGTTCTAAATTTACAAGTGTGATGAAAACGAACTAAAAATAATTTCAATGCAGGGAAGCCTTTGCTGTCTATCTTTAGGAAGGATCTTGAACATCAAAGGTGGGGCTCATGTGCCACAAACTTCACAGGTAAGCCCTGTTCTGGGTAGTTGGATTAGAATTGTTTGCTATGTAATATTTGTGCAAAAATGAATCAGAATTTCTATTTTTGGAATCCTAAGCTTACTGATAATTGTGCTGACTCTATGCTATTAATTAGAGGCTAGACAATTATATTGCTGTTGCCATGGACAACGACAACTTGAGCCTACAACCTCTTTTTTTCTTTCTTTCTTTCTTTCTTTTTTTTTGGACACTGGCATTAGGAGACAAAAGTCTGTACCCCATTTGTTATAATATAGCAATGGCAGAAATGCTGGTGCCTCAACAACAACAACGAAGTGCAAAGGGCTGTTATGTTCAAATGGTCTCTTAATTTATATTCACATATTAAGAAGACCCTGGTGGGTAATGTCTGCAATAGGCAGCTGGTGCTGTTGCCAGAACAACAATATCACTGCACCAATATGCAGTAGCTGTAGGCTGGTGTTTGGTTTTGAGGTGAAAGCAATTCTAGGATTCAGGTTCAAGGGTAATGATTTGGACCATGACACCTGGTCTTGTGAGGCGTGTGCTGTAATTCAGAAGAAATCTTTCTGGCTGCCACTTTCATTGTTCAACCATGAAAATGATAGGCTATGTTTGTGCTTCATGTGATAAATCCAGCCTGACGCTTCGTGTTGCTATCGTGGTGCAAAGCAGCTGCAATACTCTGCAGATTTGGGTTAGTGTTTCTTGATGGGAATGAGGCCACCTGGGGGAACCCTGGGCCCTCTCAGATTGTTTAAAAGGGGATAGCAGATGTCTGTTATCTACAAACCTGCTTGCATGTGTTCCATCTTTTTTTTTTTTTTTTTTTACAGGAAGCGGCTGCTGAGGGTGATTTTGAGGTAATGTGCACAAGTGAGGGAAACATAGATTTTTTTGATAATATGTGAGGAATGTCATGATCTGAAGTCAGAAAAATCATTGTTGTTTGTCATCTTAAATAAGACTAGTCACTATGAAGGAACCATCTCCCACATTATTTAATTCTGCCAAAGAATCAATGGCGGTTTTCTTCTCATACTCTGTCTTATTACTGAAAGTTTAACCTTTTCCATTTATGGTCCTCCTATTTTAGATGTGTTTTGTCAAATTTCAAACGACATCTGAATTACTGCGGCCTGCATCAATAACAGTGATGATTTTTGTGGAATGCTATTTCCCAGATCTCTTGAGCTTCCCTGAAGCACAATTGCTGAAACACTTTTGTGTTTAAATAACCAGCTGGATCATTAAAGAATTGAGAGAGGATTAAAAAAGAAATAGGAAAAAAACACTCTTTTTGCATCTAGAATTACAGTAGTGCTTTGACTAGGAAGCACTTGAACACTGTCTCAGTTGGGCCATCTCCTCTCAGTGCGTCATAAGCAGTCTTTAGCTAATATATCGTTCCTTCTGGTTTCATGTACATGAATAACGGAGGCCATCAGTGGACTGAGGAAGGCACTGATAAGTTGGATAGAAGTAATGAAATAAGTCTATATTAGGATACAGAAACCCAGAGAGGCTAGCACTCAATTCCTCACTTGTTTTCATACAGTATCAAGTACAAATTAAACTGCAGTGTATATCTAGATGTGGAATCCTCTGGACAGAAAGGATTATTAGCTTTGGGGGATATGTGTATATAAAAATGGCAGTGTGGGAAGCACGCTTTGCTGGCATTGATTAAATTGGAGTACATGTACCCTCCTTAGTTCCTGGCTGGATTGCTTTGAACTGTGTGCCCAGGTGGCCAAGAAGGCCAACGGCATCCTGGCCTGTATTAGAAATAGTGTAGCCAGCAGGAGCAGGGAGGTGATCATCCCCCTGTACTCAGCTCTGGTGCGGCCGCACCTCGAGTACTGTGTTCAGTTTTGGGCCCCTCACTACAAGAAAGACATTGAGGCCCTGGAGCGTGTTCAGAGAAGGGCAACAAAACTGGTGAGGGGTCTGGAGCACAAGTCTTATGAGGAGCGGCTGAGGGAGCTGGGATTGTTTAGTCTGGAGAAAAGGAGGCTCAGAGGGGACCTTATTGCACTCTACCACTTCCTGAAGGGGGATTGTGGTGCGGAGGGGGTCAGCCTCTTCTCCCAGATTACTAGTGACAGGACGAGAGGGAATGGCCACAAGTTGCGCCAAGGAAGATTTAGATTAGATTTGAGGAGAAACTTTTTCTCTGAAAGAGTGGTCAGGCACTGGAATGGCCTGCCTAGGGAGGTGGTTGAGGCACCATCCCTAGCGCTGTTCAAGAAGCGTTTAGATGAGGTGCTAAGGGATTTGATTTAGTAGTTTAGTGGGTAGGGATGGTGATAGGAGGATGGTTGGACTAGATGATCTTGTAGGTCCTTTCCAACCTAATGCATCTATGAATCTATGAACTCACTGGAGTCTATGCTGCCACATCTTCACTTCCTGTGGCTTACATGAGCTGGATTAAATCTATCATGGGACATGTTTGTAGACTGAGCTTCAAGTTTGCCTTTGCCAGTTGCACAGAGATATTGTGAATGTTAAGGAGGAGAAAACCTATTACCAGATGCAAATGTGTGTCCACCCACATCTGTGCTTTTAGGCTTCCTCCTTCCCAGCAGCTGTAAGAATTCGCGTGATGATTTGGGTGATGGCCAGAGGTCACAGCTGTCTGTGGTCTGATGCGGGAAAGTACTACCTCCCTCTGCACAGCTCACAGGAGTGGTGGCCACTGAAAGAGAAAGATGTGGGCATCTCCTGACTGTCAAAACTATCTGTCATATTAACTTTCAATGGCTAATAATAATAATCACAATAATAGACTTTTGAGGTATGAACTTCTCTGAAGAAGAATTTGTCCTCTAACTGCTCTTTTAATGTTGCAAATTTGGGTTACTCTTCTGCTAAAATTAATGTACAGGTCTGGAATGGAAACTTCATAGTTAAAATTAAGTACCATCCCTGGCTAGTGTAAGCACTGTTGTTAATTGGTTTCCTTCACTTTAAGACTGTGTGTTAAAATTAGTTCTCTTGTACTTCGTATTTCCATGCACACACCCACACCCCCCCAAAAAAAAGCCACCAAAAAAAACCAACCAAACCTCATCTACTTCTTAGGTCCATTGTACTCAAATGTCCCAATTTAAAACTTGTACTCATTTGTTTTTGGGCAAACTTTGATTTTAGTCTAAGTAGTTAATTCAGTGTAAAACAGTCATGCTCCTTTCAGTCTTTCTATTTCAAGACTCTACACTTACCTAAAATAGGTTCCTTGGTTATGCCTTGGTTACTGTTCCTTGTACCTCTTCCACTTGAATATTTCTTTCTCTGAATAACAAGCCTTGTTTCCTATTTCTTTCTCTCAAGAGCAGTGGCTCTTGTTTATGCATGGTAGGATCGCATTTGCCTTTTCCACAGCCTCCTTAGATTAGGGGCTGGTGACTGTTCTGCAAGCAAGCAGTGGAAGGAGGTTCTTCTCCTTAGACATTTTCTAAGTAGGAGCATTCAGTCTGTAAGATATTTTCTTGATCCTCGTGCCGAAGATTGTCATCTTTTAGTTTTCCCTTCTAGATTTTCCATTTTATAATTCAAGACTTCAGTATTATCCATTTTTTGTGTACTGTTGTCCGATTTATCCCTGCACGGAAAATACTTCAAGTCTCTCTTTCATCGATGTTTTACTAACGTTTCTTCCTTGACCAATAATGACTTTATTTAAAGTTATATAAGGTATGGCAATAGCTGATTCTTGTGGAATCTCGTTTATAATCTTTTCAGCTATAAACTTTCCCTTTTTAAAAAAGTGCGCTTTGTGTCTATCTTGAGACAGCTTCTCATCCTCACAATTTCTCTGCTAATCCCTGTCTCTTCCTGTTTTACTAATAATTCCCTGTGTGTTATCATAGACTTCACTGAAGTTAAGACAGGTGAGATGAATCACATGTCCTTTGTCTAGAATGTAGGTTATCTCATCAAAGAAATGTATGAGGTTAATCTGGTACAATCTACTTTTGGTAAGCCTGAGTTGTATTTTATGCCATTTTCATTTGACCTTCTTGTCTTTAATTATCTTTTCACTTAGAAGCTGCTCTGAAGCTTTGCATACTACTGAAGTCAGAATTCAAGGACTGTAGTTATCCACATTCCTTCTCTCCTGCTGGCTAACCTCTTTTTAAACACAGGCACTATATTTTCTAGATACCTGTTTTATAGTGTTTGATAGAGCTATTAAAATGTAATGCTAAACGATCAAGAAACTGTGAGTCTATAGTGTGCTTCTAGTTCAAGCCCTTTATGCATCAGCCTTAACATGTGCTGACATTTACTGGGAATTTGTGCGCAAATGAGAATAACTCACAGAAGTTAGCCTTGCAAAAACAGAAGTGTAGCAAACAGAGGACTACAGGTAGGGCAGTTTTCATGGCACTTTGGATCAGATAGGTGGTAGCAGTGGGGAAATAAAGTGGAGCTAGTTTCTGGAAAGTGAGTTAGAATGCGAAACTTCAACTAGGCCAGATCTCACTTTGCTAACTATCTTAACAAGATTGGAGGTGGACAACAGAGGAATTACCTGACTACCCAACCAAAGAAGAAGCTGAGTAATATAAGCTTCCATCTGTGCCACTGGGGAGAATGCCTTTTAGTAAAAGATGTTGCTGAATGTCTGTCATAGTTAAGTAAAAGCACACAATTACTTTAACAAGAGCTCAGAGAAAAACCTACTAGTGTTGGGCTAATACAACCTCTGGTTATTCTACCAAAATGTTGGCGAAATTACAAGTGACAGAGAAGTAAAATGAGGCTGCTGAGACCTCAGCTGACTGGCAAGAGAATGAGCAGTGACATCTATTCTGCCAACAACACCAAGTTGTTTTTTTTTTTGTTTGTTTGTTTTTGTTTTATTAGCCAAATGCTGCACTATAGGTTAGGAGCTTTAGAAAGTGTTCCCCAAAAGTTCATTTCTTTAGATTTATAAGCTGATCCTATTGGAAGTAGACAGGGTTGCATCCCCTGACATCTCCAGTCCAAACTATGTGGATGCTGCAGAAGTGTGTGTGGAATAAATAGCTAAATAGCTGTTTCTCCTGCTGCTGTTGGAGAGTACTGAGCTTTTGAATGTCTGTCCCAACTGGGAATTCCCTATGTTCTTTGCATCACAGGAGCCCCTGACAGTATGGGATTTGATGCTATAGGCAGACCCCTGAATTGATAAATTCTATCACAAAAGAGTTGTCTTATAGTGGAGTCATTTCTATTACAGTGGGAACTTCTGTGTACCACCAGTCCCCCACAAGCATGTTTTTCTTGTTTTTTCTTCCTCAGCTATGGTTGCTTATTTGTTTCTGACTGAAGATCAGAGTTACTTCTAATCCAGCTTTCCAAACTGCATGGTCTATATTGCTAAGAATACAAATAAAAAGATATTTATGTATGTGTGCATGTAAGAAAACTCATTTATCCAAACTAAATGTTTCTTAAGTGACAGTGGCTGTGGGTATGGCTGAAGGCAATCACTTCTTTTTACTGAAATCCTCATTAACCTTTTATAAGGCCTCATCCTCACGAAGTCCCTTACCTAATAAACCCCGTTAGGTTTGAGGATTTTGGATATTGTGGAATTTTACTGGGAACAGAGAAATTATAGGTCACTTCCCATTTTTCAGCTTGTTTTCACCCAAAGAAAAATCTACAGTTATGTGGCCAAGAAAAGATACAACTGTATCATGCAAGCCCTTTTGAAGATAACAAGACATTTTGGCTCCTACATACGTCTGACCTCACTGCTGGCCTTTTCCAGTTTGTCCTTTTAAAATACCTGTACATGCAAGCGCAGAGGGCAGGTGCACTGGCAGTTATGAGATGGCGTGCTGTAGGGTCCTCTGGAGATTTCAGCTTTGTGCTCAGAAGCATTGCTTCTGATAACGATGGTGCTGTTGGAGAGACTGAGAGAGATGAGATGCACTGAGGCATGCACTGATGCATTTAGACATCAAGATTTTCGTGTTAGGTATCTCCATGCTTGTGTTTATTAAAAAAAATAATAATAATTAAAAAAAAAGAAAAGTAATTATTTGGTCTTGTGAAGACCAGGGCCTTAAAGGAGAAAGACTGACCAAAACAAAGAGAGAGGGAGAAGAATACCTTCGAAGCTGGAACTCAGAAAAAATGTAAAAACAGAACAGGAATTCTAATAGGCATAGATAAAATAGATTTGGATCCAATTTAAATAACTTCAAACAGTAAACACCAGATAAGATGTACCCAGTGGTAAATAGCAGAGGAATGCAAATGTACTAAACTGAGCGAGATGGCAAGGGATGTTAGATTGCCTTCAACGTGTAACCACGTGCCTTTCCCGGATGGAAAGTTGGAACTTCCTGCTGAGATCTGTGCTAGGTGGGAGCTTACAGCGGTCACTCAGCCTTCGCTGGCAGCCTGATGTCCTAAGGAAGTGAAGGAAAGAGACAACACACTTTACTCTGAAATATGTCATTAATGAATATTCGTGTATTTGAAGTCACCTGTGTCATGAACCTCAGGATATGGGAAGCTTGCACATAGAATTGAGAAAGGGGTGTTTTTGTCTTAGCTGGTGTCTCAATCCTGTTTTTGCCATCAAAAACAGACAACAGTGTGCCCCTGTTCTGTCTTGCAAGTGACTCTTAGGAACTGAATTGTTCCCTGTCTGTTATCCAGTGTCTGGGCTACTGCAGCCTGCACAGTGGAAAACACTCCAAATTCAGGGATTCACATTCATAACTATATTTATGGGTTATATTTAGTATCCCCCTTAAAATAAAGCACTTATTTAGACACTTTATTCAACAACTCTGTGTTTACAGAAAGTCTGCAGCACCTTTAATGTAGTACAAGCTGAGCCTCTTGTAATTTAGGATAAAATCTTACCTATAGATAAAGGAGATGAATATTTTACAGGAATAAAAATGTTTAAAATATCTAGCTTCACCATGCTAGAAACTGTAGTATTTGGCACGATTATTTTCAGCGCTATGTTAAAAATGATGAAAGGCTTAAAAGATCAGAACATAGTGATTGATATGAAATTCGGCTCATCTGCCTTAGAAGATGCAATGAAATGAAGATTTGCAAGTACACAACTTATGATTTATCTCTGAAATTAGAGACTCTGCTGTGCGTATCATGATTATGTGGCAGAATGGTGTGCATGCAGCACTCTTATTTTCACCATTTGCCCAGTTGTCATCTATGTTTATGTTGAATTGGACTGTAAAAGCTGGTGTGTCTGCATGAGTCTTCCAGTAAAATGGATTTGCTTAATTTGCTCCTGAGAAACAGGCTTACCTATCTTCCCTTTCTCCACCTCGAGAAATATTTTAACAGATCCCTGAGAGTATCTATGATCCCATGTTTCCTAGCCAGTATGTCTTTGTGGAGGAGAAAGGAAAATGATTATAAAAAGATGTGAATGATGCCATTCTGGAAACTTTTTTCTTTTATAACTGGACAAGATGTAAGAATTACATTTTATGATGGCATTTAAACCTAGACTGATGTTTGCCTCCTGTTAGGAATCTGGAATGAACTCAGCAAAAATATTAGGATTTCTGACTGACTTGTCACTCCCCTCACGCATCTTTAAAGTGGGTCAAAATGTAAATGTGATGCCTTGTACACTTAATGAATCTCCTTCTTCCAACAGTTGAATCATTTATGTGAACAGTCTATTGCTTAATTACAGTTGAAGTAAGATTCTTCTGAACTTTCAAAGTAGGAATCTGTGTTTTTTGGTGCTGAAGACCATGAGTTTGATTCTTGATCTATATAATGCTGCAGGAGTGCAAATTGCAAAGTCAATTTTTCTGCTGCATAGACTGGTATCAATGTACTGGTTGACATCAGCTGAGAATAAGGGTTATAGGTAGGTGTCATGTTTTTGCAGAAGTTAGGGTGATGGGCTAACCTCTGTGGCAATATTGGAGTGCTTGTGAACCAAAAGATCCAGCAATTAAAGAGAATGTGTCTTCCCACTCATCCATACTGACCAATATCTCAGCTATTGAGAGTTGGTGCTTTTCTATTCAAGAGTAAGTGTAGTGTGGACATACACTGCATCACACCCTAAGGTTTTGTCTGTGTGACTACAGGGGGGATGTGTCAATGTTCTATTCCAGAGCCTGTGAAATAGCTACAGCATCCAAGGAAGGCAGCAGCAGCTGCAGGAAGACAACCTGCTCCACTATGGGTGTCTCAGCAGGCTGAGAGGAATTTCTTCTAAGCTCCTGAAACACCTCCTGCCCTCCTTCTGCACTGACTTCAGAGTCTGAAGAGCTGTTTCTCTCACATTTTTTCACTTGTCTCTCCCAGCTGCTGATGCACTTTCCCTTTTCTTAAATCTGCTCTCACAGAGGCACTGTTGGCATTGGCCATGGTAGATCCTGTTAGAGAAGCTGGATCTGGTCCTGTTTGTCATCTGTATCACCTGAAGTGGATACCTCTAATGCAGTTTGAAGTGCATGACTATACAGTAAGCCAGGCATGTCCAACTCGTGGTGTGGCATGGCTGGCAATGCAGCCGCCCCCTCCCTATGCTCTAAAGGCAGTGGTTCTCCTTGTGGAACAGCCCCAGGCATGTGCTCATTACTCAGCACCAGCCAAACCATCAGTGTGCTATTAATGTGGTGTCAGTGGAAACCAGGGCATGGGGAGGGCAGTGCTGTGCAATGCTGACTCAAGTGATGGCAAACAATTGTACACATTTTGATACATTGGCTAAACACAGGGCTCTGAGCAGCAAAGAATACTCAGCCATGCTTTCCATTTTGATAAAGGAATTTGAGAATAGGTTTCAAGACTGCAAAAAAAAAAATCTGTTCATGATACCATTTTCAGCTGATATAAATTCATTACCTTCAAATGTTCAAATGAAATGTGTAGAATTGTAATCAGATATTCAATTCAAAAATCTGATCATATCTCTTTACCAGGCTTCCATAATCTCTATGTTACCAGAGAAAAATATCTCTTCACAGTCACACCTTATTCATGTCATTGCTTTTTGGCAGTACACATATTTGTGAACAATTGTCAAGGATGAAGCATGGGAAAAGTAAAATTTCATCAAAAATCTCTGATAAACACCTTGAGAACTCACTGAGAATTGCAGCCACTGCCACTGAGCCAACCTGATATGTTTCACAAAAATAAGGCCACTTATCCTACTAACTTTATGGTTTTGTTCCTCTCATTCTTTTTAATAAGAAAAGTATTAACAAGTAAAATGTTTTCTTATATATTAACATTACTGTATATTTTACAAGGACTGTTCTGAAAAGAATGCCTCCTGATATATTGTGTTAGTCCATGACATCAGAGGCAGATGGTGGGGGGATGGTAGCAGAGTTTGAACCTTCCAATATTCCCTTACATGTTGTTGTCGTGTGACAGGTAGTAGCAGAGGGGCAGTCTGACAGAATGATATCTGACATGGAAGTGAGCATGAAGCAAAAGTGTGTCATTGAATTTCTCCATGAAGAAAAAATGGCACCCATTGACGTTCATTGATGCTTGCTGAGTGTTTATGGAAACCAAACAGTGGACTTAAGCACAGTGAGGTGGTGGGTGGTGCATTTCAGCAGTGGTGACAGTGACAGTGGGTCACCTCCCACGGTGCAGATTTTAGTGAGCACAGTATGCAGGCTCTTGTTCATTGCTGGCAAAAATGCATAGCTAGTGGTTGTGACTATGTAAAAAATACTTTTGTAGCTGAGAATTTTCTTGATCAAAAAGTGTTATTGTGCTCTTTGTTGTAGCTTCTGTGTAAAGAAATAGGAGGCATTACTTTCGCAGTAATGTAGCCCAAGGCAATTCCTCTTCACTCAGTGTGGCCCAGGCAAGGTTGGACACTCATACAATAAGCCATCCCTCTGTAATTTATGCTTTATTTTGCACTGTAATGTTTTACACAATATTCTAAACATCCAAATGGATTTAAGGATCCACTAGAACTGGAGCTTCTGATTTGTAGCTGTAGAAAATCAGATCTCTTTTTGTCTTCTCTAATTCACAGAAGGCAGGACAGGCTTTGCTTCACTTTTGAGTCATCTTAGCACACTAAGCATAAACACTGTCCTTTGCAGTCCTTTCAGCACAGTTAGATAACTTACGTCTCCGTACAAGCTCTTCTTCATCCAGTTCAAGACTGACAAGGTCACATCCTTGATTTAATAAGAACTCTATAGTGCATCTGGGAAACATGGAGCTGGTATCAATCCTACCTTGCCCTCAAAATTAATTGAAAAAACACTTTACCAGTAGCTCAATGACTACCTCAGAATACATGGACAAAATTAAAATAGCCTGTTTTTCACTCTGGGTGTTCTCCGCCCATAGCTCTGATGAAATTTATGGGTACTAATCTCAAAAAAACTACTCTTCCTGAAGCAATATTCACCTGTCCCTTGACATCATTTTAGCGCATCTCTTTCAAAATGTGTTTACATTCTGATGTTTGCCTTTATACCAATGACGATATTTCTGTATGCACATAGATTGGTAATAGCTTTTGAAAAAGTATTACTGAAAGATATGTTAAAAATTACTCAGTGGCCAGAAAGCAGTCACCTCATTTAAGTCTAAGTGAAACATAAACAGCCACTATGAGACTATTGGAGACGATAAATAGTCTGTTTGGATTATTTTAAAAGATCCACTAAACAATGTCCTCTTCTTCATAAATGCTAACTGTGCTAAATTCCAGTGTGTCTGAAAGTAATACCTCCTATTTATTTCCATGGAAACTACAACAGACATGTAGCGCACAGTAGCACAGTTTGATAGAGCAAAATCTGAGCTACTAAACACTGTTTTTCAACATTGTCACCACTGTTAGCTGATTTGCATAGATGAGCAGATCAATACACTCTTCATTTCATGATGTGACAGCTGTGTGTGGCCATCCAAAAAAAAAACATGGCTTGTCTTTCATGTTGCTATTACTACTGCTGAAATGTATCTCGCTGTGCTCACATCCACTGTTTGGTCTCCAGAAATTTTCTATGAGTGTCAGCGAATGCCATTGGGTACCATTTTTCCATACGGAGAAATTCAGTGACACATCTTTGGTTCATCCTGACTTCATTGTCGTGATCAGATTTCCTTTCTGCTACCATCTGTCAGATGGTAACAAAATGAAAGACAGTATTGGTGTAAAATTCAATTTCTGTTGCCATACCCCCACCTCTGCCTCTGATGTCATAGGCCAACATAATAAAACAGGAGGCATTACTTTCAGAACAGCCGTCATTTATGACCATGCAATTCCATTGTTTCTTTGTTGTGAAATTATGCCAGACCATAATCCAGCAAAAGTAGTTAAATGATTAATATTTTCTCTTTCTAATTCTAGAGAGGAAACCTGAAGTGAGCATTGAAACAGTCCAATGAAACTGTAAATAGCATGCATACGGTGAAAAGATAGAAGGTTTGCACTAAGTGGTACTTCTAAAACATTACAAAAAGAAGATTCTGGGCACAATTGTGTTCCATTAGAGGGGATAGGTGCCTGGCAACAAAGCTGAAAAAACATATGTATAGCAAGATAGCATCTTGATGATAAATCATCTCTTGTTCTTTAGCTCAATTTTGCTGGTGGACTCAATGGGATATTGTGAAACTGAAACAAAAGGATTTTTCAAGGATTGTGTTTGCAGAAAATGGGGCAAGATGTTCTCCTTAGTTTTCTGAAGGGCCTGATCGTCCTTTCAGCAAAAAAGCTGACCATATGTTCATATTCATATGAGGGCATCACATGAAAGCCAGTGAATGAAAGAATTGTGCTTTGATATTTTGGATACCCAGTGGAAATATATCACGACAGAGCTGGGAGTGGGGGGAAGTGTAGGGTGTTTCTTTTTTTGAGGTATTACTTTTCCCTTCATCTAAATCATGAACTAAATTTCATAGTGTTCAACGTGCCTGAAAAAAACAGGCATGAGGTGTTTCGTTTTGAAATATGACAAATGCAAGCTGTCCTAAAACAGTCAACACTATGTAAAACATCACGCACTGTGACATGAGGCTGGGTCTTCCAACACATCTACTTTGAAATATGCACAAGGGCAAAACTGTGGCCCACAATGCAAAATGGCAGTAGTATATAAGTGGAGCAGGTTATGTACCAGAATTATGGTACCAATTATCAGAGCAACACATTGCTCTGGGTGTGGGTTGTGAGTGTCAGGTGCTGTTGTGCATCCAGCTGTCCTGCCAACAGCTTCAATTTGGCACTGAGTTTGTGAGACTCCCATAGGTGAAGCATGGGCCCTCAACTTTAAGCAGATAAATAGCACTGTACATTTCCAAACCCATATATTTAAAGCAAAGGATGTGCTTAATTTGTGTTTAATTAGGGTGAACACACATACATACGTAGCACCTTTCTCAGCTGCCTGAGTGTTGTTGTCAGCTTTACAGCCATAAGTTTCTATTCCTGTTTCTGGCTGGTGATTGCAGACAAGCAGGTAAACGTGTCTGTAAGCTTTCCAGAGCAATGCTGCAGCTGTGCCATGTGCAGAGCCTGGTGCTTCAGTGGTGGGGGAGTCCATCTGAATGGTAGAGGTCTGTGAGATAAAGGTGTTAGCACTTCTTAAAACTGGTAGGAAGTGGAACAACTCCTACATAGTAAAAAAGAGAGGAGAAGCCAGATATAGATATTATTTGGAGAATCCCAAACAGATAGGTATGGGTCTTTCCCCCATGCGTTTATGACTATTCACCCTAGTTTTATCTTCTGCAAATGGTTTGAGAATTGCTCTTCTTTCAAGCAAAGTTATTTACAGGCTGATTCAGTCTTTCCCCTTATGTCTGTCATACAACCAGTTGCACACAATAAAGACCAAGTAACATGTCAAAGCAAAGAGGTTGCAAATGTTTCTAGGACTGGAATAGCTTTGTGGAAACAGTTGTAAATTATACATGTAGTCACAGCATTTGGATTGGTTTACAAATGATTTGCAAGCAGGGAGAAAAAAATAAATCACATAGTTTATTTGCAAAATAAATAAATAAATGAAATGAATAATTTGATCAGCTCTGTTTCTCAACATTAGAACCCAACTGAAATGAAAGAGCACTTCTTGCAGAATTACAGCAATTTTTTGAGCTTGACTGTGAAGGGAAAAAGTGAATTCTTAGATGTTGTTTGACCAGCAGCTGATGAATGCACACTTTGGAATGTAAATAGGTTTGTTTGTTTTGTTTTGTTTTCCAATAGCTAGAACCATGTATAATACTTTGGAAACTGGTTATGCTCCTACTTGGTCTCATAGGGTGTGGAGATTCACAATTACCAATATAGTAATTGGATTCCCTCACATACCTCACAGTTAATGTAAGGCTTATTTCATGGTGATACCTTCTGAAACTACAAAGACAAGAGAGAAATCATATTTACTCATTAAGTAGCAGATGATAATTTGAAAGACCAGAGAGAAAGCAATAAGAATTCCCCCCCAGATTTAAGAGAAACACATAGCCAGTGAATTATTTAGTTCCCTGTGAAAATAGATATTAAATCATAAATATGTTTTTATTATAATATAATCTGGAATAAAGGTAATCTATGGAATAAACCTCCTGGAAAGATTTAGGCATTTGATAACTCTCCCGTGTGCCCTGTCAAGGAGTCACTGATTGTGAGCATTAGCAAGAGGTATATAAACACTTATAAATATTATATGCGGAAGACTAGTTGCACTTAGACTGATGATTAATATGTCTGTTGTTGGTAATCTATGGTATCTCTTTTGCATGAAGAAAGCAATTAGAAACACATTTCCGAATATTCCAGACAGGCCTTAGATGGTTCACAGTATAAAATTGAAATCTTGGAGTACCTACGTGCAAGAGTCTAAGTGAAATGTACAGACAGATTCAACCCTGTCACCTAAAATTCCCTGTTGTAGGTAATGGAAAACAATCTAAGTTGTTGGGCTGAAAATGCAATTTTTTTTTTCTTTCTTTCTTTCTTTCTTTCTTTCTTTCTTTCTTTCTTCAGAATTCCTAAGGGCTTGTTAGGTGTTTTTTGTTTGGTTCGCTGGTTGTATGTATGTGTTTCCTTTAAATACATTACCTTGTGTTAAGAAATTAGAACAGATCTATGGCACCTGTCTAGCATTGGTAATCAACAGTACAAATACAAACTAGTTATTATGTGGAACTAATGAGAACAACATCATTTAGGAACTAAACAGGGATTAAAGCATACCTCTTTACAAGTTTAAAACTCTGTTTCTTCTTACTGAGTGGTGTTTTTCCAGTGTCTCCACTGGTATGGTCTGTGACAGTGGGCAGTTTACCTCAGATCACCCTGTGGGGGCTATGTGGGAAGCACAGGTACTTCTTCATTTGGGGGATGTGTGGTTTATTGCACATGTGAGCGTGGGGTAGTATCAGGGCTGGGAGAGATGGAAGGCTCCCAAGTGTGAAGATACTTTGAGAGAGGCTACCCCTCTGGAGTACACATGTGCCTTGGTATGTAAACGGCATTATATGATGTAAAGTATTAGGAACTCAAGTCAGGGTATGGTTTCCTCTTTCAGAAACTTTCTTAAACATCTGATTTGCTAAGAAAGAAAAGATTAGTGAATCGCTGTGAGTATGTCAGTCAGCCATCACTTATACTCTCAATCTGTCACCTCATGGTTAATTTTGGTCAAACTTGTCAGATAAACGGTGGCCACAAGGACCTGACACATACATGGTCTAGGGGTCACGTGGAGCCTGTGGAGCCCTCAGCCAGGAGTTGGCTCATGAAGCTCACCAATGACCCATACACATATCACTCCACATTCTCTCCCTTGTCTTCTTGGGGATACCCATGAAGAAGAGTGAGGGTAAGTGTGAGCAGCGTGGTGGGAGCTCAAGCAGTGCTGAAAGATTGTAAGATTGAGGTACCTGTAGAGGAGGAAACTAGAGGGTGAGGAACACAATGGTACTGGGAATACAGAGTCACAGGAGACAAGGTGTTGTTAATCTTCCAACTTGTAGAGCTGCTATTGTATGTTACTCTTCATTGCTTTTAATTTTAGGAAATGGGTGCTCAGTTTGCTTCTTTTTTTAATGTTATTTTTTTCTTATCATATCCATAATTTTGCAAAATAAATTATGTATGTACTGTAATGTCATACTTACAGTAAGCATTCGGAATTAGTTTTATGTGAGAGATGAAAATGATAAAGTTCTTTTTTTATTATTATTTTTTTTAATCAAGAAATTAACTCCTTCACAACTCCATCCAGTTAAGTGTTGGGATGGAAACATCTCTAATTGTTTTTCTCTTTAGTTCATTAGAGGATGATGGAACAGTTGATTAAACCATAATTTTGTATTTAACCTCAGTTTTGAAATCCTTTGTAACCTGAGAAAAAATTCCTTCTTGTGTCCTGAAACTTCTCCTGCTGATTCTCAGGCAAGAGGAGACTTTCAATCTTCATACAGCTTGGTTATAAAGACATTGTATTTCTACATTAACCACCACAGCATGCTGTCGATCAGGGGTCTTTCTTTGCTTTGTCTTGATGCCTTTAAAACACAGGAACATTTGAACTCAAAAAGTTTCCAAACTTGGCTGAAGATCTGAATTCAACCTTAAAGCACAAGATAATTCATGTCCAGTTTAAAGTCGTATCCTTAATCTATTGTGTCTACAAATTGTGAAAGGGTCACCAAACCACCAGGAGATCTTTCGTAGCTACAGTAGGTGCCATAAGCCCTCAATGCAAACAGTAGGCAAAAGTCTGATGTTAGATACAGAAAGAGGTTCAAACTTTCCTCTGAATTTCCTTACTTTTGTGCATCCAAGGTCAGAACCTTAATGTTATCTGAATATATTGTGTTTTGTGATTTAATAAAGCAATGTTAGAGGCTAAAGGTCTGCGTACTGTGTGGGTTATTTTTAAAATGTCCTTCAACTTAACAAGACTCCTGAGAATAGAGTAACTTTTTTTTTTTTTTTTTTGTGAGTGGAGTTGTCAGGGACAGTTCTGGTCAGAGGGTGGTAAAACTTAACAAATATTCTGCCACTTTAATTTTGCTGGTGTTAGCAACTGGTGAGCTTCCTACATAACTGTACATAAATTGAACCTTCCATGTGCTGTTTAGCAACTACTTAGGGCCTACGGAGACTTGTTGCAATGGAATCTTTTTAGTCAACAAAGCCCAGTGGAAACATCTGTATGATATGGCAACTGGGTCTTTCCAGCGCTTCTGAAAGGCAGTGTTCCTTCCTTTTTCCTTTTTCCTTTTCCCTTCTAGTATAAAAAATCACATTAAGTAACAGTTTCCCTTCATTTAATAGGATTTCTAACACACCTGATAATTAATGTCATTTAATTACCTTGTTAATGACTCAGAGCTTTAACAGGACCTTGAGATCTACTCTGAGACAATGTATCAACGTTTGTGAAATTTTATGTCCACTTATTTTAGTTCTGATCTCTCTCGGGAACTCAACTTCAGTTTTAGGCTTCCCATTGCGTGACAATATTGACTGCATTGTCTTTATCTCCATTTTATGTTGCACTGTTGTACTTCGTTGCAATATTTGTTGCATTCTTTTTTTGTATAGCTGGACTGGCAATGTCTTACAGGGCTACCTTTACCATCTTAAGTTAAGACCTCACTGATTTCTTGGCTCATTCTTCTCAGTGAAGTCATCTATATGCCTCCTTGTAGAAGCTGGTAGTCACTGATCTGTACTCTTTGCTGCCATCCTGAAATTTAGTAAGTAGACGATAGGATCAGAATCTGCACTTTTTATTTGATGTATATTTCAATATTTTATTGTCATTTTACACACAGTTGAAGATAAAAGGAGTGGTAGACGTAAGGAGAAAAAGATGCTATCTTGTAACTTACATTGCAATGAAAACTGCCCAAATTCCTGCCTATTATACTGAGACCCATGATCAGAGATTACTTTTTCAGGCATAAAAAGTGGGAGTTTTCCTATCTAATTTCGGCCATCAAAAATGAAGCGTCTCATTAAAGATAAATGTTTAGACTTTGTCTGTAGTCAGTAGAGATAAAATGAAGATCAATTGCTCCAGAGAACAATTACTTCTACTATCTTAGATATATGATATGGAAAAGATGAATCCTCTCAAAGTACCTCATTTTCTCCACTTACTGTAGAGGAAACCCAAATAACTAGCTGAGACCAGAAACTCACTTTGGATAGTTAAAATTAAATTATATTAATCCCATGACTGTGTCTAATGAAAATAGGATACAACAGGCAACTCTTTATTTGTACAATCTTTTAGAGGGGCTGAACTGGAAATGAGAATTATTGTCTAGGGCAGTTGTTCTCATGTCTTCAAGCACCCTCATGTCTGTGTTTGATGCGATCAAGGACACCAATTATTCCCAGGACACTATTTGTTAAATTTGTGAAATACCTTTTTCTGTGTATTTTTTTTCAAGGTTATTATCCCTACTACTTCAGTTTGAGTTCGATTAATATATATATATATATATATATATATGTATGAAAATAATGTTGGTAACTTTTACTGTAGGTACCTTCTGCTTTGGAAGATGACTTCACAGTTGTAGTCTGCTCTCCTTTTGTGATTGAACTGAAATAAAAGAAGTGCCCAGTGATGTACATACACTGAAGACCCAAACTTAGCTCCTTAGATTTTTGTCAAAAATGAGGTGTGTAAGCCTGTAAATATTATGTTTTTCTTCAGGTTTGCATGACTTCTATAATTCATACATTGCAGATGGGAAAACAAAATGGTGTTCCTGCTTTAGGGATGTAAGCTACTTGCCAAGCCCATTTTCACAGAGGCATTAAACCATTTATTGTTTTTTCAGTTTGTATGGACATCATACAATGATTTAAAATTTTACACGTGGACAGAGTTCCAGTCACCTTCCATAACTGAGTGTAGGTCTGGTCTTCAACTTGTAAGATGTAAATTAGGGTCTTTGGATTTGACTTTGACATTCTGTGATTATAGGAGGATTGTGACATTCCCTGCTTGAAAGCATTCATGGGAAACTGAATTGTATGTTACCAGCCTCAAAGGACTTAAAACTTACTGTCAAATGAGTGTACTGTATACAGCTTTTTGTCCTAAGTTTCCAACTTCTTTCTTCGAGCCATTCATGCCCTTTTTTTTATGTTATCGTATCATTTTAATTTCTTTGTAGTAGCTTTAGCATCAAACAGTTCGGACAATTCACAACATCAACATAATGTAGACAAATTCCTTTGTTTCATAGATTCTGTGGTATTTCTTTTTCTTTTTTCTTTTTAAGTGTTGATCCCAAACTTCTAGTAATCAGTCTCTCTGGGTGTTTTCTCCCAGTCGTAATCACCATCTGGTCTCTTATCACAAGCTCAATTACCGTGATTGCTAACCACAATTGCAAGATTAGCTTTTTAACCTTAAATCAGTCACAATCTCTTTTGGATTTTCACCTTCTGTTTGTTTAAAACTTCTGTATGAACTATTTCACTCTGATGAGTATTAGCATCATTCTCAAATTAGACTCATTTGCCTCAGATAACTGAAAACTATTACAATTTTTTTTTTTTTTTTTAGAACCAGCTCTCACCATAATTTTTATGATCTGTTGTCTTTTTGACTGATGCACTCTGCTTGCATGTGGAAAAAGAATATTGGATTAATACATTTCCATACCTCAGGAATGTGTTTAATTGCTATTTTTTTTCCCAACTGCAGACCACTACAACCGGAGTCACCATTAACACTTTTCTCAGTGGCTCTTGCTGAGAGACATATTGAAGTACAGCCTCCCATGGCCTTTCAGCCATTTCTCTGATGATTGAATAGGATTTTTCAGTGCAAGAAGCAGCAACTCCTAGCTGTTCACCTTCACTATTACATTCATAAGAAATGCACTACTTTCTCTCCTTTGAATAGACAAGTGTTATGCTGCCAGCAGGTTTTGTAAATCAGGAGGAAGGTCAAAGAACATTGCCAAACTTGTTACCTGAAAAACAAATTCCCTTTTTTTTGTAGCACCTTGAAATTCCTGTTTTGATTGTGTCTTTCTGCCTTGGTCTCTCAAAGTCCCTCCTTGGCTATCCAGCAACTAATTAATGCAATTAACCACTGCATCACTATGTTAATTGCTCATATTGTCCATTTGATTTACCCAGAAGATACCTGAGGAAGCTGCACGAGGGAGGGGGGGGAAATAAAATGCGAAGATGACAGTGACAGTGGGTCAGAAAAAATGGGCCTAGTTAAAGACAGAACAGGATATTTGTCAATACCTGATTAATTCTGTGTGTAACATCTAACTCCTTTCTCCTAGTACAGAAGAAGCAGAGATCTGAAAGCTTTACCTGTTAGGACAGTCTCAAAACCCTAGTGAAAGATTTGTCATTGTTTTTGCATTTTTAAATGATATAACAGCACAAACTTTTCTCCCTAAAAAGACCTACTTGCAACAACAGATGAGTTTCATGCAAATCTGAATGTAAATTTGATACTTAAATTCCTTGTAAAGCAGAAACAGTGCAGATTTTACTATGAAGCCCCCAGTCATTGAGCATGCTGTACACAGCCATGGGTACAGTTTTTTTATGTAGTTCATTTTCAAAAGTTTCTCAGAAGGGAACCAATCATAAAGTCTCCAAAAGGGTGTACCAGAGCACAGAAAAATAAAGTTGCTCCTTGGATGTGTTTTATCCAGTAGTATAGATAGGACATGTCTTCATTGGAGAAAAACAAACAAGAAACAATCAGCTAACAGAAGGAATTGAAAACCACCACAATACTGTAAAAAAATCTCACCTGGTTCTGTGTTACTATACCTGAGAGGCAAATTGCTACTTGCTGGTGCTCTCAGGTGCATTAAAGCCTAAACCTTAATGGCTCTGATCAGCTTAACCTGGAACCTCCACCCACAGCTGTAAACCTGAGAGCAATTTTTAAGCCTAGCTCTAGGCTCTTTGTTTTTTCTCTGAGCTTCTATGTAAGAGTGTTGATCTTCAAGTCCGCTTAAAGACTGTTTTCTTGATTTGATTTCGGCTATTGCTGTAGATTTTCCTGCAAAATGCTGGATGTGATCTCCATGATGACCTGTGGGATGATTTTTCTAGTTTGATTTTGCATCTGCCTTATCAGTAGGATACTGTTTGATGTGCTAGATTCCTATTGGAATGAGTTACCACTGGACTTTTTCTGCTTGAATAACGTGGGACTTAGACTTTGGCTGGCGACTCCCACTTTCTCTTTGTTGTCGAGTCTCCTTACTGCCCCAGCCCAACGTGTTTTTGTTTGCTATTCAGTGTGTGCAGAGATCCCTGCAAGGTTTTTAAGCATTATGGAGGATACCTTACTGAAAACAAATCTACGGCATGTAGCCAGAGGGGGCATGCAGCCAGGGAGGTGTAAGAGCATTGAGGAAGACATCACGTCCCTTAACGAGAACAGTTAGGTTCTCCTTTGTCTCTTTTGTGTATTTGCCTGTCTTCTGCAAAGTCAGTGCCTGCTTAACTCATGGACAAAAAACCTTACGCCTTTTTGATGCACTGAAGTGAAGAGCTGAAGTGGATGGATGTAATTTCTTAACGTCCTGGGAGCAAAAGGTGTCTGCTTTTCCAAATGCCAAAAAGCGTGGCTGCAGAATCACCACCAACAGACAAGGCATGAAGCTGGTGTGTCCTGCTTTCTACCAGATGCATGACTTTGTTTGCAAGTACGATTTGAGTTGTATTGCTTCAAATCTGTCTTGAGATAACATAGAGCCTTATGAAAGCAAAAGATAACTCCCCGTGTGACTGTAAGCTAACTAGCACGCAGGAGAGCAGCTCCTAGCCAATTTAGACATGAGATGTACGTCAAAATAGAATAAGAGACTTCTGAAACAGGAGGTGGAGAAAGTGCACGCCATTCAAAATTCATTAAGAGGAGCTTCAGTCAACCTCAAACAGTCATTGCTAATGGAATTAAAGGAAGGTAAGAGTGCTGAGCTTTATTGCTTCTGCAAGTATGGTTTTATTAGTAGGAAAAACGTGCTGTACATTTAAATGCTTCCATGTATGTTTACAAATATTATCTCATTTGGTAGTTTTCAAAAGAATTTTGAAAATACTTGAATTATTGTTCATGTATTCTTTTGTTACTCAGTCAGAAGGGTTACCACAACTTCTAAACACTGAAATATTTCCTTTAGCCCACAGAATAAAATACAGCAATAACTAAAAGGATGCTTAAGAGAGGTATTCAGATAATAATCTAACATTTTACATGTCTTCAAGGAAAATATTACTTTGTGTTAACATATTTGTGTATCACTGTAAACGCTTTATAGATATGAAAAGGGTATCTTATATGAACAGTCTCAGAGAGCTGAGTGAGATTCTGGTACAGATATTGCTCTATTTCATTCAAAATGACAATGTTTCTGCTAACTTGCTTTGAGGAAAGCAACAGTCAATCTAGTTGTTTGGAAGTTAGCCCTTTTCTAACACTGCTTCTGTGCTGCTGGGGCAGGCATGCTTTAAGGAAAGACAATGCATCTGTGTGCTTGAAACAGTTTATTACTACAAGAGGATGCTTCCTAACGTATAGTAGTTACATTGGATTTTATTTGTGTAGCATATCTCCTTGTTAATACATATATTATGTACTAAAATCCATGTCTTGTGGTTAATTGGATTTGTACAGATATATGTCAGTCCTTGTTACAATAGGATGGGCTTCCTCATGTTCTGGGTACTTCATGTACTACTTCATGTTCCGGGTCACACAAATCTTATTTTGGGTTGATTTTTTTTTTTGGCACAAGTTCATGATTTTAGTCAGGGGTCTGAGGTCTCCATGGAGCTGGGACTTTCTCCGGGCTGAATAGACCCAGGTTATTCAGTCTTTCCTCATGCAGTGGGTGCTATAGGCCCTTTACCTGTTTTTATTTTTTTTAAATTGTGGAGCCCAGAACTGGATACAGTGTTCTAAATGTGGTTTCACCAGAGCAGAAGAGAAGAATCCTCTCCCTTGACCTTCTGACTGTCCAGTTTTTAATGCACCTCAGGATACCACTGGCTGCTTTGGCCACAAGAGCACACTACGTGAGGAGGTTATCTTGGAGAGAAAATATCTCTCTAAATTCTTGATGAATTTTAACAAGTATTTAATACCTATTGGATACCGAAATCTTATTTAGTGACTTCTGTAGAAATTTCTTGAAGATAGAAAGCAGAGGTAGAGAGATTTTGCTAGCTGTCATGCTGACCTTTGTTACCATTCTTCCAGAAATAGTTCTGTACAAGTTGGTAGACTGTCTAGTGGCTGCCTAGCTCTTCCCAGAGAGCATCGAATGCATGTGATGAAACATAATATATACGTGTAAGAAAGATTTTGATGGCTGCTGTATGACAGAAGCATTTGTTGCTGCTATGACAGTGTATTGCTGTGTTTCATACTACTTTAGTGTGGTATATTTTTATGTGGTACAGGAAGGTTGTATGTTTGGAATCAGTGTTTGGTAAAGCTGGAATGATGCCTGAATGGCAGTTTCTGTGTAAAATGGCTTTGAAGACAGAATCTCATAGGTGACAGTTAAATCATCTGTACTGATCCCAGGTCAGAGTGGTATGATGGCTGGGCTTCTATAATTGGGCTTGTAAGAATGTGACAAGCTTCATCTATGCTATGCTGGCAGTAGGTGCTTCTACGCTGACTGTTAACAAAATGTGAAAGATCAGAAAGATCTGTGTTTTTCCCCTTGTTTTACTGGATGATGAAATAAAAGCTATTACCCTTCCTCACTAGTCTTGCCTCTCAACTCATACAACAGTGTTGCTACAGCACTGTTGTTAAACTTACTCTCTTTCATGCCAGCTACACGTTGTAAGAAGTACTGTGCCAGAACCTGTATTAAAATTGTGCTGGTGCACACAGCAGTATTTGAACTACTCAAACTAGCTACAAAAATTGAATCAAGTCTGTCTCAAGGACAATCACTAGGTATTTAATGGTAGTGACAGCATAGCCTTCCTTCCAAAGCTGAAAATATGTTGTACTAAGCAGCGATTCTGCCCCATATTGTGTTATGGTTTGGGTTACTCAGCATGCAGGAAGAACCAGAATGGGGAGCTACCAGGTTCCCAGGTCTGCCAACACAAATGAGAACCTTGCTGGCATCCCTCCTGATGTCTTTACCCTGTCTCTTGTCTTGTGTGCTTGGGTTCCCTTTAATGAAACCATTATTGGTGTCACTAACAGCTTACTTGAGAGGAAGATTGTACTATGGTAAGGGTGGGGCTGTACAGATAGCTTTCAGTTTTGGTTACAGTCAAAATTTAAAAAAAATCTTTGTGCATCATTGTTTTCTGAATTGTGTTTAGTTTGATTCTTGTCTACTTATGTGAAGTCTTTCTGTGCCAAGGCTTTGATGAGGAAGAAGAGGTTGGGGAAAAGAGAAGTAGCTTTCAGAATGTTGAGCCTTTTACATAAAACCTACTATTTTTGTACAAGTATCAGAAGGGGCAGTCTTCAAATTTGCTTTCAGATGACATTTAGGAGCTAAACTTAAATCGTCTGTATTTATGGGAAGCTAACATTGAAGGAACTTGTCTTTAAACCAGAATGGCTAGTTGGATTTTTTTTTTTTTTTTTGCACCTGAATACCTCCTTTTATAGGATGGATTTAGATGGGAAGCCTGGCATGCTGCCCCAACAGTACAAATCATTGGTACTTTCTAGTTCTTTTGTGCACCATTTTAACATCACATCTACAAGATATTGACTGTAGTACAAGCTCTGGTTATGAGTAAAATTAATAGTTAGATTGCAAGGTGGGGAAAACATTATTTTCATTGAAGAATCAAAGCACAGATAGTTAGTCTGATTTATGTGCAATCATGTGTGCTGCCAAATCTTGGCATGAACTAGGGAAAAAATCTTTTGTTTTAACTGTAGTCCTTAAATTCAAATTTTTAATTAACTTTTTGTCTGTAACTCTCAATATGTTTCTGTTGTAGTTCTCTATGTTTTGATAGCATTCAGGGAACAAAAATAAGGCTGATTAAACACCCATAAATTCCTTCAGATGATAAAGTAAAGAATGCATTGCCTTTTGGGAGGAAAGGGAGAAAAATTGAAGGCTTTTTTTGAAGAAAAACAAAAACAAGCAAAATGCAAAACTAGTGCTGTTTAGATTATTTGTTAATTAAAGCTAGTATTTTTCATCTCTTCAGTTTTGAAAAGATTATCTGCATTTTTTAAAAACAAAACCAAAACAGTATAAGAAATAAAATACAAAATCAAAAGTATTTCAAAGTTGATTAAAGAACTGGGCTTCTATACATGATTCAGTATGAAATTTCAATTTATGCATAGTCTTAAATTCAAACTGTTTCAGTATTGAATGATTTAAGTTCCATTCTGCACAGTATGGTGTATAAACACTTAAGACAATCAAAAACTGAATCAAGTGGAGGGTTATGTAGAAACCAGTCTTTGCACTATGAAGTTGGCATTTTTTTCTCCCAGTCGATTCTGTCTCAAAGCTGATTAAAGGATGCTTTGGGCTAATTTCATTCTGAACTTCTAAATTCTCAAGTGAAAAAAAAACTAAAAAATTTAGCATCTGAAGTGTGGAGGTTGCTTTTTCCTTGAGGAACAGACCTTGGAAGACTCAGAGGGATTTCATAAGGATTTGGCTCTTGGCTCAGAATTGGTTAAACAATGCAGAAACTCCAAGGTTTAATTACATGGACTTTCTTCTTTGTTCACTACAATAGCTTCTGTAGACTTCTTCACCTGTGCCTACAGAAAATTAAGTCAAACATCAAGAGATGCAAGAGTGAAGGGAAATGGTCTGGAAATGAGTCTAGGACTTCCCTGGGGGAAGACTTAATGGAACCCAGCCAGTTTTTCACATTCATGCCCCAGGTCCCATATTTATAGAGAGACACTTTTTTTTGTACACTTTAGTCCTTTACAGTATACATCACTTGGTTGTGACTTTTCTGAAACTAAATGGCACTTTGCTTTGTGTAAGTTGGTAGGTTGCTAGATACTGCCGCTGTCTCTCACTGGAAAGTCAACTGCTGATCCTGTGCTGAGGTGCAGACAACTGGAGTCACTGGCAGGAGCTTTCAGTGAGATTGTAGTTTCTTAATCCTGCTTACAGAGAAAGAACATAGTCCAACACTTTAATGAGACATGCTGGCACTGAGAGAATTCTGGAGTAGTCTGAAGGTTTATTATGAGCAATTACTTCCCACAGTTATTTTAACTTTAGAGTTAGGGTTGTGGAATGAACTCATGCTGTCTCAAGGTGAAATCTACAGTCTGTTCGATCTGAACTTTGAAGAAGTGTTCTGATACCATAATTGGAAAAAACATACAACAATAATATTTAAAGGTAAATGCAAACAAGTCAAGAATTCGCACCTTTGGAAAGGTTGACATTTTCTATTTTGTTTGTGTGCCCTCACCATCATCTCCACTGTTATTCATTTACATGCTTTTAAAACAGGAGATAAATCAACTCTGAAGTTGGAGTGTATTGCATTAAAATGTGTTTTAAGTACAATCTCCGTATTCCCACTTAGCTGTAACTTTCATCTGACAACACTTCAAGTTCCTGACTACGACTCCATGCCTTCAGCTGACTTGCTTTTACTGTCTGGAGTAGAAAAGCTCTTAAGGTATGCTAGACTGGGCTCTCAGTACAGGCATTGTTATGTGGATATGTGTGAACAGAGCCACAGACCTCTGGGGTCATCAGGTCCAGCTGTCAAGTTGACTGTTTGCCAACCTTTTATTCAGGATCTTAGTGCGGTTTAAATGGGGTCATGCTGCTCCCAGAGCACAGCTGGTGTCACGATGAGGACTGGAGTTCAGGTCCACTCATGCCCTTTTGTGTTACTGTGCCTAACTAATTTCTGTTTGCACTTCCTTATCAGTAAACTAATTTCACGAAATCACAGAACTATAGGGGTAGGAAGAAACCCTTGGAGATCGTAGAGTCCAACCCCTGCTAAAGCAGGTTCCCTAACAGCAGATTGTACAGGAAAGTGTGTTGAACATCTCTGCATAAAAAGATTTCACCATCTCTCTTGGCAGCCTGTTCCAGAGCTCTGTCACCTTCACAGTAAAGTTCTTCCTCGTGTTTGTATGGAACATCCTGTGTTCCAGTTTGTGCCCATTGCCTTTTGTCTTATTGCTGCACACCTCTGAAAAACAGTCTGGCCTCATTTCTGAGCAGTGTTTTCAAAGTAGGTGTTTTTGTTTAAGTGTAAAATAGTTGTGTGGTTAGTGGTGTTTACGTCTATACCATAAAATCACTTGAGTTAAAAGGAAAAATAAAAGTCAGATTAAATATCATTTTAAATAGTCAACTAAAAAATGAATTAAAATATTTTAAGTTGATGACAACAAAACTTTATTCCTTATTTGATCACCTTTTATCCATCCTAAAAATAAAAAAAATAATTAAGACAACGTGTTTCCAGAATTCTTGCCCTGAATAATGAACTTTGTTGCTGAAGGTGGTACAGAGTGGAAATTTTTCTATTGACACAGGCATTATTTTTCAAGATTATTCTGACACATTTACTGCTTGTTAAATGTGGGAAATATAGAAGAAGGAACAGTACTCGGTGCATGCACGTGTGTGTGTGCATGCAGAAGCCTATGTGTGACTGTAGTTAGCTTTTTATGAGTCTTCAGAAATTTCAGCTCTTATTTTGAACAAAGGTTTGGAAAGGTTCATATTTCTTCTGAATTGTTCATCTAAATCATTCACTTAACCTTTTTTAATTAACAAGAATAGGGCTCCACAGTGTCTAAATCAGAAGACTGAGTCTTATTTCTGCCAATTACTTGCATGTGATTTGGCAATGCTGTGTATTTTAATTTTTATCTTGCTGTAATACTGCCTTGGTTCCCTGGAAGCATGCTGGTTAACGTTGGTAAGGGAAAAGTGCCTGATGCCAGATGAGTGCAGGATCAGGCAGTACCAGGCTTCTCTACCAGAATACACTTTTCTGACTAAGGCAGCATAAGCGCTTTAAATTTTTGTTGTTGTTGCTTTGTTTTAAAAAGGACTTTGAAGGCAAATAGAAGTACAGTACAGTGTGCAAATTGTGGATAAGGGAACTTTTTGGTGTGTTCAGTTAGAATTCGAGAACTATCAAACAAAATTACTTGACAAAAGTCGCGTATCTTACTCTGTTCTACATGCTGATTGTATTTAAACCTTGTGGGTTTAGAAATTCTGGAATGGACTGTGCTGGCTTAGAAGAAAATGCTTTTTTCCTTCCATTCCCATGAGCTCAGTGCTCAGCTGTTTGGTACAGAGGACTCTTCTTGAGAAGGTGATGCAGGCAGTGTAACTTGGGGTGCTGGTCCCCAGTAAAGTGATTACTACCCCAGATAGAGACAACCATCCTGTTAGATGAGCCAACTTCTCTGCCTGGCTCATTTCATCTGAAATGGATCAGTTTGACTTTAAGTTAAATGAAAATGAAAGCTTTGCTAGCCTAACTTCTGAGCTGAGTGGCCAGACTAGGGAGAATTTTTTTTTTCCCCAAGTCATCCACATAAAGCTCATGCTTTTCCTCTTTTTGCTTTTGACAAAACTTCCACTGCCATCCATGGCCTCCCTGGAGGCAGGCTTTGCATGGATGCTTGCCCAGACAACATGGGATGAGCTCCAGCCATGGATGCAGAGTGTGCTGACAACTCTGATGGCATGTCTCCTAACCTTGGGGAGGGACATCCCTGGTGCCTGCAGGGAATGAGTGGGCCCCATTGCTTCTTGCAGGGACTGGGTATACTATGAACTTGGGTTGGGGTGGCTGTGATCATCCTACCCTGATGTCTTGGAAATGATCGAGGTGAAGCCTTCCTTTTCAAGGTGGATGATGTTTCTCAAGTGCACTGCTCAGGACCAGTCATAATGGAATACTGACCATTGTGGGAAGAAGTTTGATATACTGTGTAATGTTGTTTCTGTTGTGTGAGGTTTTGAGTAGCATGCAGTATGTGGTGATAACTATTCTTCAAAGGATTCTATCTCTTTTGTGTCCCTTGTTTAAACCTGAAGAATTCCCCATCTTGCTGTTCCAGATAGGATAGAAAAGTGTTTTAAGATTAAGAAATGTGCCATTTACTATTTTTTGCATCTGTAATATATATAGTTTTAATGTGAATTACTGAGCAGTCCCAGTGTGCTCATACTTGCTCATTAGTGCCATAAAAACCTTGGGATTTATTTAGCAAACCTTGATATGTAGAATATTTTACTTTCATTTCAAATGGTATTGTGCCAAGGCCCTTTGGAAATCATCTGTCTAAAACTTAGTAGCTATTGGCTTTAGAACTGTGTTTAAAATAACTTTGTCAAAGCATATTTGAGGGTTTTATTGCTACGTTAAACCACTTTTTATTGTGTCATAAAATGCATAGGCAGTATTTACTCTTCCAAATATTTTACATGTATAGCTTAGCCCTTTTGGAAAGATGAGATATTGGCATCACTGACTTCACTGGGGTCTTAGAGAGAAGTCTGCACTCTCATCCTTTCACTAATGCACAGTTCTGTATGCTGACCATCCTAGTTAATGTAAGTTTTGTGGGGAAAACAGCCTGATAGGCCACCCTGGAATATTGCATCCAGGCCTGGGACTCCCAGCACAGGAAAGACATGGAGCTGTTGGAGTGGGCCCAGAAGAGGGCCATTTAGCTGATCAGAGGGCTGGAGCACCTTTCTTATGGAGAAAATGAAGTGAGCTGGACTTGACCCTCTTGGAGAAGGGAAGGCCCTGGTTAGACCTCATTGCAGCCTTCAAGTACTTGAGGGGAGTTTTTAAACAGGAAGGAAACTGACTTATCATATGGTCTGATAGTGTAGGACAAGTGGGAATGGCTTTAAACTGAAAGAGGGGGAATTTAGATTAGATATCGAGCAGAAATTCTTTGCTTAGAGGATGATGAAGCACTGACACAGGCTGCCCGGAGAAGCTGTGCTACCCCATCCCTGGAGGCGCTCAAGGTTGGATGGGATCCTGGGCAGCTGGAGCTGGTGGGTGCCAGCCCTGCTCATGGCAGCGGGTTGGAACTGGATGAACTTTAAGGTCACTTCTAACCCAAGCCATTCTATGACTCTGTGATGATACTATGATTTTTAACCATTGTTATTTCATTAGATGTTACAATGTGAATAATTGTAGAAATGCTCCTTAACAATGAATAGAAAATATCAGCAAGTAAAGGAGAATGTGTTTGTTTTGCTCTAGTGCATTTGAATTGCTTTGGCAGAAATATAACTTCATATTTTAAAAATATTTATTCCATGTTGCCTTATTAACGTACCTTAACCGTGTTCTTGAGGGAGTCATTCTAGCACTGATGGGTAGCAGTCAAATTTTGGTGCTAGTGAAATCTTTTGCATCAACTGAGGCTGCTGACAAGTGTGCTATTTCTGCAACAGGCACTTGACCTTTAAAAACTAGCCTTGGATCACTTAGCCACTTCACATTCATCCTGAAATTGCTGTGGCACTTTAATGGGGAAGAACCTGATGTTCAGCTTTAATTGTCAAGTCTATTTAGAAGTGGGATACACAGTACTTATTGTCTATAGTGAAGTACTGGACTACTCAAACTTCTATTTTGATGCTCATTTTATCCAACAAGTTTAAAGAACAAAATAATTGTAAATGTGTTGAAGCTTCTATCAGAGTTGTCATCTGCATTAACTTTTGCACCTGAGCTTGTTCAGTAAGTTTTAACTTCACACTGTTTTAGTTGGAAAGTAGATCTGAATTTCAAAACATCAAATTATCATCCTTTGCCCCATCCCTCCAGGTTTCAATATGAGATCATAGAAATATTTCTTTTGGTGTTGAAACTATCTGATGATTTTTTTAATTTCTATATTTTGCCAGGGTTTTTTGTGTATACCTAAAATTGTGGAAGAAAATACCATGAAAGCTGCAATAATTTTTCTTAAATATTTTAATTTAGTTTTACATTAAGTGCTGCTAAAGTTAATTCACTTTTCCCCTGTAAAATAAATACCTTCTTTTGAAGTGTTTTGGCTTATAAGAAAATGATTATTTTTGATGCAATTCTTTCCTTAAGTTTTCTGAGCGTTCTGGAGATAACTCTGTGGGATTGTCACTTCAGGACAATGACTATTGATTTGAACAGAGAATATTCTGAATTGTATTTCATCTTAGTAGTTCTCCTTGCTTCCCCCCAGAGTCTAACAGTTTATTGTGAAGTGGAAATTCTTTCTTTAAATAGAAGGGGCAATAATCCATACCTCCTAAGTTCCTAGCATAGGAATGAAGGTTTTTTCTGAACTAGAATTCTGAAAAAGAACTAATTTCAAATTCTTCCTTTGGAGATTACTGACAGCAGATGGAAAGTACTGCATCTGGAGATTAAGCTTTAAGAAGTTAAGAAGTGTAGTCCATATGCTTGACAAGCATGTTTTTGTATAAATGAGTGCAGTAAGTATCTGACTAAAAACAATGGAAAAGTTTTTTAAAAAAGAAAAAAATATATAAAAAACAACCAACAATGCAACCAACCAAACATAAAACAACCCCACAAATCCAAAATAAAACAAAGCATAATAATGAGATGCTTTTTTTATGTTTACTGACATCTGTAGCACTGTTATGTTGAAAACAGCAGTGTAACCATCCTCTGTTCTGTCCAACCCTCTAAGCAGCTAATCTAGGCTTTGATCAACGTCCACTTCATTTACACAAGGGCAGAAGGGTTTTATATCTGCTGTTTTATGGAATGTGTTTGCTGGAAGGAAAAACTATTGAAGATTTGGGGTAAATATGATACTGAAATTTTCAATGAATATTTGGAGTTCAGTAATTATCCCTTTATATGAGTTTAATAACCTTAATACCATGATCCTTTACAACACTGCTTGTCAGTTGCTGTCAGTAGCTTTCTAAAGGAGGAAGCTCTTTAGGACTGTCTCTTTCTGATGCAAGTTCTACTTGAGCACTGAGAGGTGATCACCTGTCTTGGCCAAAAACCAATATCTCTTCCTAGAGCTGTATCAACAAGGCTTGCAGAGCTTGTACAGATAGTACTTGCAAGCAGTAAACATTCATACTATGTTCACAGAAAACAAGCCACTGAATCAGGACTGAAATTAGAATTCACACAATCAAAATTTTAAGAGCAACTTAAGCTCAGAGGAGGAGCAGAGGTATACTGTGAGCTAGCTGGCTGGAATTTCCAACACTGCATAAGAGCAATCATTTATTCAGGCAGAATGTATAAATGATTCCCTAGATAACTTCTGGAGAACAACATATCCTTGAAAGTCACGAAATATTTGTGAACTATTCAGATAGAAGGGGGGAAGTCATTAAGTTCCGCACTTTTCAGTTACTCATACAGCTCAAGCTGTAGTTCTGATGTGCTTGGTGTCTTGCAGATGAAGGACTTTCTTCTACAGGTCTTTCAAATCTGCTAAGTTTAATTTAGAAATCAGCTGTGTGTCTGACTATCGTAATCTCTTCAGTCTCTAAGTAGGCTTGCTTACCTTTTTTATTTTATTGAATGAACTTTTTTATGTAATCAGAGAAAGTTGAAGTCCTCAAGAATAACCATCTTGAGGAAAATCAGGTCTTATAACAGTTTTCCATTAATGTTCTGACAGTAGTGGGTTCTGACTTCTTCTTCACTGACGAATTAATTCATGATAATTGCTGCTGTTGACCCTTATGGAAACTGGAGGTGCTGTGAGAGAGATGGGTTGTGTCACAAAAGTGAAGAAGTTGTAGCTGTGGTGCTGGCAGTGATCTTTGCCATCCTGTTTTCTGAGTCTCAGAGTGTCTCTAGTAACTATGTGCAAGTAGACACAGTGGAGTGGAAGAGTGTGTGTCTATAAAAGCTGGGAGATGGCAGGGAAATTATATACATTTTATAGATGTGTATAATTCTGTGTTAATTTATTCCCAGTTGCTTGTCCACAGCACTGAGACACTTAACACTGGCACAATAACAGAACACCAACTTTGTGGCTTGGACTTGTCAGAGGTATATTTTAATTTTATTGTAGGCAATATAATAGTGATTCAGCCATTCATTTAATTTTCTGCTTTACTTTTGTGCACCTAGGTCTTCAAACTTGTTGTAGTGTGTGGGTTGTTTTATTTTTCTTCAGCCACGTCTTACTGCTATGTGTGTGAATTTGTTTACTCAGAGAATGCTTTGGTCTCTTTTTATGTTGGGGTATGTTACTGGCAGGGAAAATGTTTAGATTCTTCCTTTGTGATTGGGATGGGTAATATTGGTGACAACAGCTATTGGTAGTTTTGCAGTTGCTTGTGCTGTGGTGTATTGCATTTACTCTTAGACCATCGTAGGCACGTATGCCTCCTGCCTCCACACGCTAATCCTGACATTAGTTGGAATTGCAAGTATGTGTCTCTGCTAACTGGTTATTTTTTAAAAATCAGGTATTTTATGCTTAGATATGTTTGTGGTACTGCCTTCATATGGGTTTCTTTCATGAAGAAATCTGCTTTTGTCACTTCCTGAAATTCTGTATATTTTCTTTAATGTTTCTCCTGATTTTCACCACAGACTGACAAAGCTATTGTAATGTCTGTGGTTAACATGAGAAGTTATTTTGGAGCTTTAATTTACTCCCACCCCCCCACACACACTTATGGTTGAGATCTACTGACATTTCAGATAAGGTTGCTTTTAGGGCAACTACCTTAAGTTGAAAATGTTTTAACTCTCTCTTATTTAGGCTTTTCCTTATGATACTGAGGCCTTAGGAAAATGTAGGAGAGGGCACAGCAGCAACAAACAAAAATGGAAAATCCAATGCAAGATGAAAATGGTGAGGAAAGCTGGAGATTCTTAGGGTTTTTACTACGGACTTGCCTAATGGATACAGAGAAGGACATTATCATTAGTAATTTCAGTGAAAATCTTTTGTGTTTTGTACCCAGACAGCTGACCAGCAGTCAGCAACAGCTACAAATCTATCCACGAACAGGTGAATGTTTTTTGTTGGTGTGGTCAGTTTTAAGCACTGAAAGCTGGTAAGCAATTGGACAAATCAATATTGCTTTGTTGGGGAAAACAGGTTAGCTGGAGTTGCCTTTTATTCTTTACAGTGAAATAATTAAATTAGATATTAATTTTGGAGGTTAGTGTTTATTACAGATCACCAGAAATTCTGGTATTGCAGAACATTTGTACGAGATCATGTTCAACTCGGTCTACTTTAACCTGTCTCTATTCAAAGAAGTAAAACTGCAATGAAAATTGTAATATTTTGGTACTTACATGTGATGTTGCTTTTTTTTTTTTAAGCATTGCTTTCTGCGCTAACAATTATATCCCTTTTACATATGATGATGCAAGATGAATATGTTAAAATTAATTTTCACTATGATCATTAGTTCAGCTTGGGAGCAGTTTTTGACAATCTTCTCTGCTTACATCTCATCAGCATGTGCATGTGTGGACTGAATAAAGGCGGAAATTTGCATGTCAAGTTGCTGCTGAGCAGCTGTTGCTCTTTTCATGATGCTTGTGATTATTTTAAAAACACAATTTCTTTCACAAGCGTATTGAAGTTCTCTGCCAGAGAATGGTCAATCCTCCCCCTCTGCAATTAAATCAAGCCCACTTGTACCCTTGTCTTGATTTTGTTCTTCACTAAATTATCCATGTCTATTTTGTTCATATAGATTACTTCAAGATGCCTGTTTTTCTGCTCTAGAACATATATTTGATTGAATTGTAAGTAAAATAGAGTAGGTTAATATGCCTGTGATCGACAGATCAATCATTGGATTCCCTTAGAGGAACCACATGCATTTCTCTTTTCTGAGCTTGTGGTTTCATCAGCACCTCCTGTTGTTATCCGATATTAGAATTTCAATTGTATGATTTTTTAAATTCCTTCTCTGTACCCTTTCCTTTCTGTAATTCTCAGAACATGACTATTTTTTGCTCTGTTTTTAACTCAAATCTTGCTGTGATAACGCTATCCTTTTAAAAGCTGCTATTCCCACTTGTTAAATTTAATGTACTTTAAAGAGCCTTCAGGTACCGCTTGTATATAGCCATGATTTTTAGAAGTTTTTATTTTACTTTATTTTTTTATATTCTTACAAGCTTAGGTGAGGGATGGTTGTGGTCATTCTTGTGGTGCGGTTTTTAGATTTTTTGGGGGGGTGATTTTCTAGGCAAAAAGAGTGGAGAAATAGTGAGATGGATGCTAGCAGGCACAAGCTCAACTTCAAGATTTGCCATATACCTCTGGGATTAGGGTGTTTCTACTGTGTGTTTAGATAGAAATTATATAGTTGATCTCTCTGCTTCAAAATCTGACGCTCTTAATCTAAAGTGGTAGCTGAGTGATTTATGTTAATATCTGAGTAGCTTCCAGTCTTCCAGAACTGATTCTCATGTCCTTGTAGATAGGGATGAGGGACACTGAAAGGTTGATTACTTAACAGATCATACAGGAAACTGGCAGTGGATTCCCTGTAACCCTGCTTTATGCTTTTATCATTGCATCTACTATTTTATCATTGTATATTTCTTTAAGCTTGATCCTAGTTTTCTATCTAATCCTTCACAGTGTCATCGGAGATGGTTACTTCAATCCCAACTTCACTTTCTGGGAATTGTGAAAACTTTAATGATGTGGAAACAATGTTTGAATATTTGAACATGAAAGATATTAAAATGTGTATGACTGTATCTACTCTAGTGTCTTAGACTGGATATGTATGGTACTTCTAGGAGTGTCTCCTAATTGTCCACACAGGATAATTGGCTTGGAACAAATTAACCATGCTCCTACAAGAAACAAAGCACAAATGCCAGTGGTGTGCCCAAAACAATCCAAAAGCTAAGGGTCACTCACTCTGTAGGGCTATGTTGGACCAAGCATAAAGTGAACCTCCTGGAATGGATACAGAGTGGATACTGCCCCCAAAATCTGTTTCTTGGGCCGTAGATCTACCCATACTGAGCCCTATTCCATGCCAGTGCAACTGTGAGTGAAGTCTGTCAAATCCTAGAACTGCAGGCTTGCTCTGATAGTGCTCTCTTTCTGTTTTACTGTGCTTCTGTGTTGTTTTCTTTGGTGAGCCTGGGTGTACGCATGTGTTTATATTCTTCATGAACACTAAGATGAACATCAGATTTTTGTTTGTTTGATAGCTGCTTTTTTGCTCCTTTTATTTTGATGTATTTAATTAGAAACCCTTACCATGGAAGGTTTAGTGCACAATGGCTCTTCACGACATCATTTGTTTTGTCATCTCAGCTTTGTGGTATCGTTTAAATGTTGTTCTCAGTCTTTGTTTTCCTAGTTCCAGCTGGGAAACTAAAATACTCTAGGCAAACAGATTGTGACTAGGAAAAACTGTCTGAGGTTCTGCTGAAATTCACAGGATCTGGGATTTTCAGACGCTACCCAGGATGTCTGGCAGTCATGTGAATAGCAAATTTTTCTCTGACGTGTAATGAATGAATTCTTGTTAATAAGCAGTTTTATTTTTTTTTTCTTCGTGGTAGAACTCAACTTTAAAGACAGAATTTTGCTAAAATGTAGGTAAAAGGAGGGTAAATGCTACCAAAATAAATTTTAGTGCTGTCCCTGTGTGATGCTGCTAGGTGCTCGAAAGCCTTAAAATCCCTTCTATTACCTTTCTCCTCCAAATTGCTTTCAAATCTTTTAAGTGAAGTACATCCAAACAACAGCTCTGCTGAATAAAGCGGGAGACTTGTTACTGTTATGTCATTATTTGGAGGAGAGGGGGGTATTTTTCTCTTTCTCTTTTTTTTTTTTATATATATATTGCATATCATTAATTTCTTCTGAAAGAAGCAGCCAGCAGGTGCCCAGCTTACACCTATTGCTTTAAATTCAGTTGGTCTCTAATTTCACTGGCTTATTCTCCCTTCAATGTACTTTCCACTAGGATTCTTTAATATTATCAGTGGGAGTGAGCAGAACAACCAGAGTACTATGGAATTAAGAGGAAAAATCCATAAAACCTGGTCTAGCAGAGCAGCATCAGTGTTTTGCCTGCTGGCGTTTGAGAAGATGGTAGGATGCACAGAGCTGGCAGCTGGATTTAAAATAGGGAAGCATCTTGTGTAAAGGATCTCCTGTGAGCTGTTATTGTGAAGGGCACTTGAATGCAAAATCTCCCTCTCTGTATTACCCTCTCCTGGGTAAAGATGGTGCTGAGACTTAGACGTACATGTTGGCTATTGGCACGTGAAAGATGAGGTTAAGCAGAATGAATGCTCTCTAATGAAACAGAATGGCAGGTGACAGCCTCTTGCTCTTGGAGCAGGGCTTTCTTTTCAGGGGAAAGTGAAAATTTTGGGAACAAGGATACGGAGGAACTTGGTCACTGGCAAGGATTTTAATCCTTCATGGGAATCCTTTCTGAGTGAAGGTCAAGGAAAATAGCTTATTTTATACTCTATTGATTATTTTATAAAATCCTAAAACACTTGTCAGGATGTGCTGAGTTTAAGTCTGCCTTGGGGGCTGTCCAAATCTAATGCCTTGGAGGAAGAGGAAGGCAGAAATAAAGTTTAAAACACTGTTCCAAACCTTTGGAGAGGCCTTCCTTGTTTGGAACTTGGTTCGTGTAATTAACTTCTTTGTATCATTCACTGTATACTTGTGCTGGCCTGCTTTGTTGGATCAGAATCTAGTTAAGAGGTTTTAGTTTATATCCTGCTCTAGGCTGGAATAGTGCTGAAGGTTACGACTATTGATGGGAGCAGCTTATTTACTGCTCTATTGCTTCAAAATGAATTAAAACCAACTCCCATCCTTAAAACTGACTTTTTCTTAAAACAAATAGAAAATGAACAAAAACAAGCAAAAAGAAACAAAAGCCAATTTAAAACAGTATGTCTCAGTTTCATTTGTTATAAATAGTTTGTCACCATATTTAGGAACTAAGGCCAAGCCTGGGGATGGAGGAACCAGTGTGCAGAAATCCATACTGCTGGCTGCTGTGGCTGCCCATATTACCTGGCAAGAAATCCTGTGAGTAATCAGCAGGGTCCTCAAAGGTCATCCTCCTTGAGTGTTGCCTAAAAGGCTTTTTGCTCTTTTCCTTTCCTCTATTTGAATTGATCCTGTCCAACAGGGTCCGACTTTGTACATAAATCCTTGCTAAGCTTTCAGCCTGTGCTCTAGCTGTGCTACACTGCCTCATGCTACTTGATGTGCAAAAGTCAAAGAGGTTGCTGGTTTGATAATGCTGATATCTGTTAAAACCATGCCCTGAAAACAGTTCGCTCCAAATGCGGTAACAACCATCTCGTTGGTAACAGCAGGTTCAAGCTCCTGCTTTGCTGTGCTGTGTGGCTCTGGAACATGAGTTGTTTGTACAAAAGCGACTTGGCAGCTCAGAGGGCAATGATGGAAGTTGTGCTTCTAAACTCCTCGGTCATGGCTGAGAGTTGTGTTCCCAGAGTTAAGCAATACAAGGAGCTAGCTCAAGGAAAGATGAGGCTGTTATGAGCTTTAGTGAGTTAAACCCTTTTCTTCTATGTACTGAAGATTGCCTAAAAGTAGGTATTGCTATTTTTCTCCTTGCTGCTGTCAGCAGATGAAGTGCCCCTCACAAAATTAGCCTGCTTGGTAAGATGCTGGACCTTACTGTCATCTCCTATGGGGTAGAACATACAAGAACATGGGTTTAATTTTAAATATTCACTTTTATCTGTTTGATTTGGTATGCAGGAGTTGTTCTCTAATGACTGAACTCAGGATTCCTTTCTCTTTCCCTTTCTTTACAAGAAATCTTGTTTAATTTTCACATTGCCCAGTGAAGACTCTGGCCTTCTTTTTACCAAGGTGTCCCTTTTATAAGTACTAATGATTTTCCTAATGCTCGTAAGAAATAAATGACTTTCAGCTATTTATTCCTTTGTCAACATTATTGAAATACAGGTAATAGCTTTGAGTTGTGAGCAGGAATGAATTCATAATGTATGGCTATAGATACAATTTTCAGCTAAGCAAAATTTCTTACATTGGGGATCTTTAATATTAAAAATATTTGATATTAGATTAATAAAGATATTGTGCTTCTCCTTTTAGTTGACTGAAGAACTGTGTGGTATATGGAGGAGGAACTATCTATATTAAGGAAACTTGTTGGTTGGTTTTTTTTTGTTTGTTTGTTTGGTGGTGGTTTTTGTTTTGTTGGTTTTTTTTTCTTTTTTTGGAAGAGAAAATGCATCATACCTTTTCAAATGTATGATTTTTGAATGGTTGGGTGCAGAAAGCTTTGCTGGGTGCATTTTGCATCCCTATTGTTCAGTAGGTAACTTCATTCTATAACTTGTATTCCTAGCTGATGGACTGGATAAAACTGTCCATGTGCATGGGTATATATAAGTTCAAGAGAAATAACATTTCAAACTGAAAGAATATGTCAAATAATGTTCTGTAACTTAAAGCATTGTATCCACTCTGGGCATGCTAGTTTCTAACTCTGGAACCGGCCAGAGAGGTAGACACAACACTGTGAAATCAAAATTGCTGTTGACTTGGTCAGGGTAGGCTTTTACAGAATAAATGAACGTTTGACCTAATAACACTGGGCCAAACCTTCTTTTATTTGAGGTGACATGGCAGCATTCCCATCCACTCAGATTAGACAGTCACCTTTTATTTCAAGGTCATGTCACAAAGGATACATACAGAATAAATGATGTGTTGTTCAATTTATCTATGTCAGGAGGATAGAAAAAGGAGCTGACCCTGCCAGAACTTGATCCAGTTGTGCTTTCAAGTCCAGGTACTACTTGTCTGGTAATGAGACCCTTGTGCTTGTGGGGATAACCAGTGTCATCGTGTTTTTTCTTTAGCTTGCCTCTAATGTTGCTTTGAAGTGACGTAATTGTTTGACAGACCTGTATCAGGACAGGAACTATGGAGCAACATTTTCCTTTGGTTGAATCTTTTTTTTTTTTATCTGAATGCTTTAGCTGATTCCTCTGTGTAACTTAAAATAGGAAATGTTGATATATAGTGTTGTTCCAAAATTGTACTGTAAGGATAAATAGAGTAGTGATTGCCTAATAGTGACAGTGATGTATGCTTTGTGGAGAAATCTAGAGAAGAGATGCCAGGCTTAAATATCAATCTGTGGATAAGCAATACGCACAGCTACACCTTCTGTGTTTGGAGCATGATATTAAGATTTACAAAATTATAGAAGTATTGTGGTTGTTCCTTTGAAGTGCTTGGAAGTCGCATGTAAGCTGCTTCTACAATTCAGAAACTTAACTTTGTAAGCATAAAATCTAACTTCAGGTCTTCTGTGAAACAGATTCTAAAACCTATAAGAAACCCAACAGAATATCATAAGTCAACTCTAGCAAGTACTGTGTAACATCTTAATAATATAGATGCGCTTTGAATGTCAGTATTTCTTATTTGGAAATAGATGTCTTCAGTGACCATGTATGTAGAAATTGGAGGGAAAATCTGTTCTTGAGGCTAGTGTTGTTAGGTTTGAGTGTGAATTCTTATCTGTATGAATGAAAGTTGGAATCCTTGTTTGCGTCCAGGATGGTGTCCTTCTGTTATGTTAACAAACAACTGCCTGGTAGAGTCATAAATAATTTATGAACTTGGGATATTGATTTTTGCTCAGTGCTTATAGGAAATTATATGCTTGTGGCTTCAAGAAATAATTGGTGCAATTTAATCACATAAAAATTACAGCTGCCTTAAATTCTTTTCAAATTGAACCCTAATGACACTGGGTGCACTAAAAAAAAACAAGCAGAAGAGAGGGATACCTACAAAGAATGAAGAAATACAAGGGACAGAAACAACATGTTTAACAAATCTGACAAACTGGATCTCAAAGGAAGTGGTTTTGAATGAAGTCTAATTGACTTTTGCCTGATCACACATTAACCTTTCCACTAGAAAATGTTGCAAAACTGAATAAAAATGCACAGTATTACCAAGCAAGTTAGAGGAACAGAGTGCCTGGCATTTTATGAAAAAAGTTCAATTAGCAAAATTTCACCAACTTGAACGTAGTTTTTTCTCTAATGTATTCTAGTTTTCTTTTTACTGCAATAATTTTTCATGCAAGCTCTGCATTTTGGGGGAAGAAGGAAATGACTAACATATGAGAAGGAAGAAAATTACAGTAACTTGACCGAATGCAAGTTTCAATTTCTTTTAAGGAGAGAAAATGGCCTCACATTTTGTCAGAATATTACATGAGGTTTAACTGACTTTAAGTGTGGTACAAATACTTTGTGAAACATACCTCAAGTCAAGTTTGAAGAAAGAACTGACCAACTTTCCCAGAACAGGGAGGGAAAAAAAAAAAAAAAAGAAGCTGTAGGGCTCTTCTGTACCTTTTGCTTGGAGAGGAAAAAAAAAAAAAAACAAACTGATCGAAGTGCTCAGCTGCAAGCAGGTTTTAGTAAAATCACATGATATTCTGGCTACTTACCAATGTATGTTTTTCTTGGAAGGTCATCAGGGATCTGAATTTCTAAAACAAATATTCTAGGATGAGATTTCTATCTGCTCTGGAGAAACATTTAAATTCTGTCTTCAAAATTGCTCTCAGAATGTAAAGGAATGAACTTTGGTCTGGGTTAAATTTATACTTATTTTTACTCTATAATAAAGAGGGGTAATTGTAAACTGTATTCCTAAGTGTAAAAGAGTATCATTTGAGTCTGATGTGAAGCTGATGTCAACTAATCCATTGTACCCATTCATAGCAGGAACAAAACAGATAGACAGTACTTAGAAATGGAAAAGCTGCCAACGATTTCAGCGCTAATAATGAAATGGCATTTAGGTAACTCAGTGGTGATCCCTGTAATGCTAACTGTAGGCTTAATGTGGCATGTTAAATAGCAGACTGATGCCTGGAGATGGCTGGAGGCTTAGAATTGCAGAGCATCTCAGAATACATTACAAGGGAAACAGACTAATCCTGGAACCATGAAATAGGTGAATTAGCAAAATATCTTTGTTTTATATTCTACCACCAACCTAGGCTCTGTAACAGTGTCATCAGAGTATCAGTGTAAAATGGTGCATGTCTGGGAACCAGCCCCAGTTGGTTTTCATTTTAGATGGCTGAAAGGGACACTCTTTTCCTCTTCCTGGATCCCTGGGACTCTCAACATCTGTTACTGGACAGCATAGAGAAGCTGTGAAGTGAACTGTGCTTATTTAGTTTAAAGCATGACGCTGTCACTGCTGTACCAGGAACTTACTGTGTTGGTTACACAGAGTATTATGTCCCACTTCTCAAAGCAATTCTTGAAACAGCGGGATTCTAGTTCCAAGCACTGATAATGGCTAGACAAGAATGGCTCTCTTGACTGTTTCATTGAAAACTCACAGTAGCTATTACTAAAATGCTCTAAATATGGGATGCATATACATGCCACACTTCAACAAACATTTAATGACCACCAAACATTTACTTTAGGCAATAACAATCTTATTAAATATAACATTATGCTTCTCTATTCCATTTTGCTTGTTGCACGGACATATGCAAATAACTTCCATTAACAGCTTTGAGTGAAATTTCAATGGCAAGCTTAATAAATCCCTGGGTGGTGCTCAGGCTGATAACATTAGTTCCACGTACCTTTTTATTCAGGCAGCTAATGACTTTTTTTTTCTCCCAGTTGCCAATTCTGGATTGATAAAAGTTGAGGAACAAACAGACATGGGTGAAGAATGCTGAAAGCTATGTTTTGCTATTAAATTGGTTCAGATTCATTTTGGGCTGAATAGTGACAGAGAATCTCTTCTTTAGATGACTTACTGGCCTGCATGGAAAGATCATCTGCTAGTGTAGCCCCTCAACGTGGCTGATGAGGGATACCCTTGTGCACTCTACCTTCTGCCTATGTGTCTTGTCTCTCTTGGAAGGTGGTGTGGTTTCTCTACACAGCTGGGGCTCGTGATGGGATGTTCTGCATCAACATCTGCAGGCTCTGCAATATTCTAGAGTGCATCGTAGGGGGAGAACTCTACACAGTTGCTGCTTGGCAAGGATGTTGTGCAGGAGCTGTGCTCAGTGGATCACATGGCTGGCTGTTAATGTCAGTAATTTGACCATAGTTTGTATTATTTATTTATTTATTTGGAGAGGAGGAAGGGAAATAAAAGGTCAAGCAACAGTTGCAGAGTGGGTGGGATGCTGAGCAACTTGTGGGAGGAAGGGCATAGTGACTGAAGAGAAGATCTGAGGTAGAGCTCAAGCACCTGAACTCTGTTCTTCCTCTGCTTTACCTGCTGTCTGCCCTCGACCATTTAAAAATAAATGGTTCAGAGTCTTTGAAAATACTGTTATACTGAGGTTGTGAGAGGTGTATTATGGCAAGCCTTTTAGATGTGTCATTAAAGTCTGAAGCTGTGGAGATGTCTGTCTGAGTCTCTGAATGAGCAAAGCCTTTGGAGCTCTGTTTCTGTTTATTAAAGCATCTGAATGTGATTCACTAACATTGGTGGTGCTGAAAAGCACTTGCCAGCACTTTGCATGTACAACCTGTCAGTCCCATGATGTTACAACTATCCACTATATATAGCTTGGTAACTGCTTTATATTCCAGCCTTGTTTTCTTCTTTCCTTGTGGGAATGGATCCTGCACACTAGAGGGAAACTAACGTTTACTGTTCAATCAGAGAAGTTTGTCTTCGTGGGGGCAGCATTGATCTCACAGACTGTTATGTTGTCTGTTAGTGCCTAATCACAAAATCTCCTGCTTGCATGAAGAGAGCTGTACTGCAGAGCCCAAAGAGACTCTGCTAAAGAGAAGGGTTGTCAGCTCTGTGTGTGGAAGGAGGTTTTCGAATACTAGGAGCTGTTATAAGGCATCTGACTGATTAAGGTTGGAGGAAAAAGATAAATGCTCACCCTAGCTGGGAGGAAGTGGAAAGAACCGAACCAGAAGGCATACAATTGAACTAGATTTGATTACAAAGTCATAGTGGACAGCTGTGAATTCAAGGGTAATACACTGCTGCTTTGAACTACTTCTGGTGATATTCTGGACAGAAAAGCCAGAGATGATCGATTTCCCCCTTATCCTCTTTCCCTTGCTCTCTGTGGAGCAACTGACCAAAAAAATTAGATGACTGTTTCTTACAGAAAAGCAGATCGAATGTTCTTTGTGCCAGAAGCACATGAAAGGAGCACTGCTATTCTGGCACCTGCCAGCCTTGTTCTGCCCATTTATCAGGAGAGTGTCCAGGACCCATGCACAGCCCCATCCTGCAACTTGTTTGGGAGCATTTTTCTTTTCTGCCCTTCCATTTCCTCGTGTTGCCCTCATATTCCAAACGTGGCCTTCCTGTTGATTGTTGGAATAAATTAACCCTAATCTAGGGTGATGTGTTCCAGAAAACAGAACTAGTTGTCAGGATCCCAGCAAGCACATGAGCCCTGGTGGCTGGCTGGCTGCTGCTGCTTTGAGGAACTGGGGCAGCCAAGGGAGGTAGGTGTGAACAGACAAGGAGTAGCACCAGCCATAGTATGAAGGTGCTCAGGAATGTCAGAAATGTCTGAGATTATTTTTAAGAGATGGGAACTCTGGTGAAGAAATTTTTAATTAGCAATGCAATGGTGGGTATCCTGTCAATAGGAGCACATCTATGGGAACACCATTACAGCTTTCATACTTTTTGCCACAAACTTACCCCCTGCTCTGTTTTCACATTGGCTGGGTATTCCAGGTTCACAGTCTTACCAGATTTACATTTGTTAATTACATTCTGCCACTTGTTAGTTTGTATTCTACCTCGCGCCAGCAAAGGTTTACGTTTGTAAATTACATTCTGATTCTTACTCTATCTTGCTGCCGGCCAGTCAACATCCTGTTGTTTCCAAGGAGTGTCAGAACTCTTGTTATCATTATCTACATGGTGATTCTCTCCTAGGCCTCTTTCCTTCTGTCCAAGGGACATTTCTTTTGTTAAACAAAGAGCACTGGGGGTGTCAGGTCTCCTCGGTGCCTAGACAGGCAAGTTCCAACTTACCCTCACTTTCTTGGGCATATCATGCAACAAAATGTTACATATATATTCATAGTGGATAAATACAAATTGTTACTGGCTATACCTGTATATTACCCATCAATTTACAATCTTTATTTCTAATTTCTGTGATGCTAGATGACCAGAGACCATGAGCTAAATTCTTATCTTGTTCTGCAGAAACAACATTCTATTCCCACAGGCGTGGGAATGACTCTTTGAGGGGAAAAAAAGTGCTTCCCCAAAAGGAGGCAGTGGCGGGGTGGTTCTGCTCTGCCCGGGCTGCGTGGTGTGCTGAGCAGTGCTAGGGCCGTGGGATAACTCCGGCTGTTCCCGGCGGAGAGATTGCTCCGATTCCACCTCCACCGCGGTGAGCAGCGCGGCAGCGAGCACTAACGCACACCATATAGTAGTTGGAGAGTGCATCTCTTTGAACAGTGATATAATCCTTTCCAAAAACGCTTAAGTACCGCGGGCCGGTTAGCTCAGTTGGTTAGAGCGTGGTGCTAATAACGCCAAGGTCGCGGGTTCGATCCCCGTACGGGCCAGTTTCTTTTTTGGCGCTAATCCGCCGCTCCACTCCCACCTGCAGTAAGATCCGGGAGTTTGCAGCCCGGCGGCAAGCCGGGGGGGATTGGGTCCCACGGGTCCCAAACCCCATGGAGTGTGGAAGCACGAGGTACCCAGAGGTAAACGTCGTTGGCAATTTTTTTTCACTGTTAATTCCTGCGCTGTTCTCGTGGCCACGGCTTCTGTGGGAACAGCTGCCGTCACGGCTCCATCAGATATGGAAGGGAGTGATATAGTGCTGCTGAATGGCCTTCTGCCCTGGTCCCCCAGTGGTCCTTTGGGTGCAGTTACAATGATCAGGACTCAATTGTTTCTAACGATATCCATTTCAAGCAAAGGACAGGAGAAAGAGCGTGGTGCTTCTTTTTGGAGTGAAAATCTGTGAATAGTGCTGGGTTGTTTTATGTTTCCCATATTAGAAAGCAGAATTTTATTGCAGTTCTGTGTGGCGGAGTCCTTACTATAAAGCAAGGTGATGCGATGTATCCTCAGCCCATTTTCCAGTTTAGTTTGAATTGCTTACATTTGGTGTGCGTTTTTGTGGTCAGGATTGCATGGGCTTATTGTCCCTAGATTTAATTTTCACAGGTGATTGTCAGGTTGCGGGGGGTCTGCCACTGTCCCCATGGTAATAATTTCACAGCCCATTCTCCAACCTCAAAACCAGGTGGGGAATAAAAAGAGCAGATGAAACAGGCACACCAACATAGGGGGATAATGCTCTTGTGAGGTCAGCTGAGGAATTTCCATTTTGTATGGGCTACAGTGACAGACACTGGGCGTATTCTGGGGTTACCATTTGTTATTTTGGCTAACTGTTTGCATGCCATTGCACAGTGGATAATGTGAGTGAAGATGAACTTCTCTTATAGCCAGGGACAGTGCTGAACACTGACAGCTGAGGTGGAAGCTCCCAGTCAGTCCAGCCAAACCTCTCCATTTTGCTGTCATTTCACACTGGTTGTTGCATTTCAGAGTTTTAAGACCAAATAAATCAACTCATAGAATCGCTGAATATCCTGACTTGGAAGGGGACCCACAAGGGTCATTGACTCTGACTGCTGGCCCCACACAGCACCACCCAAAATCCAAACCCTATGTCCAAGAGTGGTGCCCAGCTGCTCCCAGAACTCCGACATTTGGGGCCATGCCCACTGCTCTGTGGTGCAGACCCTGTCCCTAACCCCCAGCTGCCCCTCCCCTGACACAGCTCCATGCCGTTCCCTCGGGCCCTGTCGCTGTCACACAGAGCAGAGCTCAGTGCTTCCTGTCCATTCAGTTCATACTCCTCACTGAGACAATTGGATTTTCTTTGTTGGGTGAAATATCTCTACAAGGACTCAGACAGTTAAAGCTAGTGCTTTCTTTTCTGGTTGTATCAGAAGTTAACTGTATTTCTTATACGATGCCTATTAGTAAAACATCTAAGCATCTTGTCATCAAGGTGCTTTACTCATTATGGGATATTAATTATGGTGAAAATCTGAGTGGTGATCCTTCATCTGGTAAGAGGGCAATATATAACTCAGAAACACCATTACTGAAATCAAAGGCAGGATGTGGCGGAAGGAGTTTGTCTTCAGATTAATTTGCATGTATCTAAGAGTAAGCAATAATGCTATTATTATATGTGAAGTTTAACCTTTGCTTAAAACTGAGTGTGATGTTTCCCTCCTGTGCACAAATGGAAGCTGAAAAAATGGCATCTTCATCAAAAAGTACAAACTTGTCATCAACCTCAGGCAAAGGTTTTCATTTAATATTGTTTTGATTAGATGTGCGTGGGAGGGGAAGGAGGAAATGCCATAGAAACAGATCCAGGAAGGAGCAGAAAGCCAAGAATGTGGGCTGAATGAGTGCTGGCAGTCCACCACCACCGTGCCAAGGATCTGGCTAAAAGGAGCTTGGAGCTGCAAGCAAAAACCCAACAAGCGCTTTCCTGTTCGGGTCCTTGTGTGTTTCCCAAAAGCATCATTCACTAAAGGGGACTGCGTGAGAGGGATGCTGGCATTCTGTTTTTCCTTTGCAACTGAAATGACAAGGAGGAGCCTGAAATTTTGTTTTGCAGTTCACGTCAGAAAGGGGTGACAATGTTTACTGCCAAAGCTGAAGCAATACTTGTTTCAAATTTGTGCGTTCGTAGAAAGCAGCGCTGAAATGAGGTAAATCTGAGCAATCTCATGAAATCAAAGCAAGCACAATGGAGCGGACTTCAAGAGGAATGAAACAGTTGCTCTTGAGGTGCTGTATAAAAAGATTAGATAACTCTGCAAACAAAGTGTCTGGCAACTTCTCCCGCTGTTTGGAACTAATGCCTGCTGAGGGCTTTTTTCTTTCTTTTTTTTTTTCCTTTTTTTTTCCTGCTTAAATAGCCAAACAGTCCTTTTCTTTGTTGTGGAAGAATTCACACGCACTGCTTACAGAATAACAGGGCCATGTGGAGGTTACTGAGTCCTCATTTAAGAATCATGTAGAACCAAGTGGAAGATGAGGATGAAAATATCTAGCTGTGGGTGCGTTTGGCCTGTTTTACAAAGAATGAATAAAGGACTTCAGTTACGAGAGGTATGGAAGTACTTTTGGCTGTACGCAGATTCCATGTAAGGCTTTCATCGCTGTGGTGAGATACAGAAGTGTTCAGCTTAATCAGTATCTTTTCCCTGTTTCACAGGGAGAATGCGATAGAAGTAATATCATTTTAAACAGTGTTTTCTCACAGCTCAAACAGAAGTGGCTGTGAGTTCTGTTTCTGTTCAGAGAGGAACAGTTTTAAAGAAACATTAGGTCATTTTTGTCACTGACTCTAGGGTAAGGAGTGGTGAAAGGCATGGAAGGTCATCTGGAGTGTGTCCTCTGACTCTGGTGTGATAAAAACGTGCTTCTCTGGAGGTGGACAGCAAATGACAAGTCTCTAATATTTGGTAGGATCGAGACTGATTGTACCTCATGTTCTTGAACAGATGGCGTAGTTATTAATTTCCTTTCTGAGGCCTACCTGAGTGACAGCTGGCTAGTGCCCATCACACCTTTTGGAAACTCTCTGCTTTTCTACCAAATGGTTAAAATACTGCATAGGGGTGTAGCTGGATTCAGGCATTCACTGACTTGACTTCCTAATGCTTTTGGAAGGTGAAATTCTGGCTTGTTCTAGGCCTGAATCTAAACCAGGGAGGGAGAAGACAAAGTTGGAAAAAAAATCCTGCCTATATGTATATTGGAGATCAGAATCTGTTTCAAGTACAAATTTACTTCTGCTAGGCTGAGCATGCTGAGGCTTCCCTACAGTGTCAGAACTTTATTAAGTGGTAATCACAGTCTAATATTGGTTTTAATGAGGAAATTGGTTTTTTTCCTTTCATGTGTATGTACTTCTGCTCTTTTCCAACTTTGTACTTCATACGACAGATTTGCAATAACCCTGCCTGCAGTGTAAAGGGCAGGCTTTTCTTTTAAGCAGCTGAGGCTCTGAGCAACTGATGTTAAGGCAGCAGAGATAGAAAACAACTTCTATGGTGTATTTTGGTGAAGATGCAGGCAAGGCTCTGGAAAATATTTGCGTTTTTAAGGAATGAATCTAAGGTATGGATGGATACTCTGTCTTTGTGGGAAACGAGCATTAACGGTTCCACTGCCTGTGCATAACTTATTTTGCTTCCTTTTAGATAGCTATTCTGGAGTATCTGGGAACAGGCTGCTGAAGGCAAACTGATTGGTTTGAATTTTAATTCATTTTATTTTTTTTATTGGGAAAGAGCAACTGCAGAGATGAGTGCCTAGAAACCCCAGTAAATCGTTCTCATCTCTTGGATTCTGTTTCTAGCTCCCATTATGCCTTGCACGTTCCTTCCTACCACCCTGCTATTATCACCTGATCCTGTAAAAAAAAGAAGTTATGTTGTTGCTTAAATCACCCATGCAAATGATTCTTCAGTTACATATTGCATATATATTCAGTTACATATTACATATATCTGGCAGTACTGCTAAGGCCAGGTGCAGGACAGATTCTTCCTTGCTATCTGGTGGAGGCTGCAGCTTTGAAAGAAAAAAACCTGCATTTCAGTTTTGTCCCAAGTTCAGCGAGACTTGCACAGTCCCAAAGAAGAGCTTTTTAGAAAATTATGTCTCTTTCAGGCCGTTTCTGTTTTCCAACCACAGTTTTACTTTCACATTCCCTTCTTTGCAACCAAAGGCTAAACTGATTGGAGATTTGGGCTATTGCCTGCCAGTCATTATAGTAATGATTAGTAAAGGATAGAGTGAGAGGAGACCAGAATAGAGGTTGTCTTACATGCATTGTTCAGAGCAGTTTTGCCTGACCAGGAAGAAGGCGCAGAAGCCCCTGGACCTTTTAATTCTCCCTTGTGATGTTTTATGATGTTCTCCTGAACTTGAACTATACCAAAAAAAACTATAAAACCGTCAAGAGATCAGAAATGTATAAACACAGGTAGGCCCCAGGAAAGCTGTGGAGATGGAAGAGAGAAGGCATAGAAATCTGTTAAGGCACAACTGTTAATGCTTCTGAGAACTTCTAACATATAATTATGTTTCTATAGAAGATATGCCAGCCTTTTTCCCCAGTTGTGTGTGTTTCTGTCTTCTGACGAGCAATAGCCCTGTGCAAATTCCACTTGAAGTAAAAAGTGCCAATAAGGAAGACCTTGACAATTGAAAATCAAAATAAATAGATTTCCGTCACTGGAAATATGTTCCGTCTTCTGATAGTAGAGAAATGCTTTCATTTGGATCTTCAGGATTTTTTTTTTATTCTGAATGAGAGTAGCACGTTCACCTTAAAATGAAATACACACACACAGAATAAAAACTCCAAAACCAACAAATAGGCCCAAGCTATCTGTTTTGACTTCAACTGAAATTATTTAGTGAAAATCAGACTGAATTTCTAAACTGTTAAGATGTTTAGTTGGATTTCCCAACTATTTGGCAAAAATGATTCACACTAAGTATAATTTGGTGAACATGTCTTTTCAAACAGTACATTTTGAATGCAAGAAACTTATTTTTGGTCCTCTTTCCTACCAGTGTGTAATGTTTGAATGAAAGGTCAGTTGTCTTTTGTGTTAGTGGTATTTGTGAAATTATTAGACATCTAAGTATTACAAGACTTTTGGGCTGCATCTAGGTGTTGGATGGGAAAAGCCTTACTGTACAGCAAGATGTGTTTTTTATCACCTCTAGTGTCATTTTATTTCTTCCTTGAGTTACTGACTTCTGGTCTAATCTATTTTAGAGCAGTCTTCAAGATGCACTTAGATATTAGCTGCACATCCCACAGTTGCTTAACCTGATTCTATTTCTCACAAATTTATCATCTTAAAGCACGATTTTGTCTTTTTATATAGCTTTGGAATACTTTGTATCTTTTCATAGGCAAAAACAAACAAACAAATCACTGGTACTAAAACACAGGAATCTTCACTCCCCAAATGGTACTTGTCCCCTAACTTTGCTGTAGTAGGTATACAGTACATGTGCTAAGAGAAGTACTGTCACGGAGATGCATTTAATGACATTTCCTTGAATTGCTGGACTCTGCCTGAGTTTCAGTGTGGCTTGGTGTACATCTGAGAATTGCAATCATTCTCTGATCCATAGGGATCTCTCCAGCCTTTAGACACTCCTCCTAGATTCCAATTCTATTTTGTAACATCTTTCCTGACATCGTGATCTAGGTTAGTAGTGTAAAACTACATAAATTTGTTGACTGACATAAAAATAGACTTAGCATCCTATGCTGTGAAGTATTCATCTCGCTCATATAGTAAAGAAATGACTCTCCTTTAAATTTGCTGTACGTAACTACATATTACACTAATACTGTCTTGAGCTCTATTTGATTTTATTCAGAACAGCTGGGGCTGTTAAGCCCAGAGAATAGAAGGTTCCAAGGAGACCTGATAGTGGTCTGTCAGTATCTTAAGGTGGGGGGGGACAATGACAGGCTATATGAAGGAAGAGGACAGACACTTAAACAAGTTCTGTTCTGACAGGACAAGGGGAAATGTCTTCAAACTAAAAGAAGGGAGATTTGGACTGGATATAAGGAAGAAGTTTTGTACAATAAGGGTGGTGAGGCACTGGAACAGGTTGCCCAGTGATGTGGTGGAAGCCTTGTCCCTGGAAACATTCAAGGTGAGGCTGGAGCAAGCTCTGAGCAACCTGATCCAGCTGTAGGTCTCCCTGTTTATTGCAAGGAAGTTGGACTTGATAACATTTAATGGTCTCTTCCAACTCAAACAGTTCTGTGGTTCTCCAGGTTTTCTTCTCTATTCTCTTCTAGACTTGTACTATAAGCAGAAGGAACCTCCTGAAACTTCAAAGGACAAAGTTGTTTGCTCCCAGGCAGATGAGGTACTCCTTGCTTTGAGAAACCTTTGCCATGCAGAACATTTGAATCAGAAGCTTCTGATTCCCCTTAAAGGGAATCCTGGAATTTATGAGTGAGCAGCAGTGGTTCATAGTCCTCTTGTTTGATTCTGAAGTTCTGGATCTGGGGCATGTGCTGTACACTGTGATAACTCTGCTTCTTTCAGTAATCTTCTGCTCACAGTTGTCCTCGCCATTCACAGTTGCTGTACTGTGTCTGTGGTGCTTCTTCCAGTACACATAATACCACTGTGATATATTGACCTTTGATTCATTGACCCTTCAGAAAGGCAACAATGTATGCATACATGCATTTTTTATGCTTTACACTGACATTCTTACTTTTTTTTTTCTCCTGAATCAAAGTCAGCCTGGGCCATGCACGTCGTCTCTCTTCGTGAGTTCTTACCAGAGCAGTTTGCCCTCCTATCACCTGACCCAACTGACTCACTCCTTAAACCCACACTTCCCTCAAGTGCACTCCTGTTATCCTTTACACTTGAAGGTACTCTTGTTTGCAGAGATGAATATTATTTGGATGCTAAATTGTTAAGTTTGATCTCTTTCTATTCAACATTTAAATTCTGATGCTGATTCTATCAGAGTACTCAGACTCCATGGCCGTTACTTCTGCATAGATCAACTGATCTTTTCTGTCTTTTTTTTTTTTTCCCATATTGAATTAATGTTGCATGGCTTCTGCTTTGCTAAAGTGTACCCTGTACGTAGGGCAGGTTCAAACCTGAGGGTCTGTAAAATGGGAAGACTTCTATTATCAGTCTCCCAAGGCATTTGATAACTGTAGTATACTTTGTCTGTAGCTTGTTAGCAGTTCTTTCCATCTAGCATCGGTCCTGAATGCCTTTATGCAAGAAATAATAAGAAAGAATTATTTTCTGTTTATAAACCCTGAAGAAAGGGGAAAAAAATTATATAAGATAGGTTTGGAAAAATTTCTCACATACATCTGTAGGTATAGTTCAAGTGATGATGTTGCCTATATACATTAATGCTGAATTAAGAAAAAATTGAAAACTTCTTTTTCTTTAAGACTGGATTTTTTCCCCCAAAGCTAGAAAATAGCTTATAGAAGAGTGAATATATAATTAGCCTTTCTTACATACGTAATTTTTCTCAAGGAGCTGAATATTAATGGGACATAAGAAGTTCCCTTTTGGGGAATAGATGGAAGGTGGAAATGCGTAATTTCCAAAATGTTTACTTTTGTGTTGTATGTCAGTGTAACTCCGCATTATAATTCAGTAAACACAACATTTACACCTAAAAGCTTGTGTTCTGAGGCCTGCAGTTTTCGTAAAACGCCCAGGCGTAGCCCTGTAACCCTTTGCAAACATGCTGTGGTAGGCTGACTGTGATCCAAATGCTGACTGAAGTGCTTGATAGCTTGATAGATAAATGATAGTTTGTTTCTTTATTTTCAGTCAGACACTATTCAGCAGCATCCCAGACTACACAACTTCCCCTAAGTAAGGGGAAAGGCATGATGAATCTTTTCAGAATGGAAAATGTGATGCAGGGGTATTGGTTCAGCATGGTCTTTCTCTTTGGTTAACTCTAATTCCATCTGGTTCTGCTTACCTATCTGAATTGAGTGCTCAAAGACTGAGTCAGTTTTGTTTGTTCACAGCTGCAGGGCCTTTCAAAATGAATCAAACATGACTTAAGTGATCTAAGAACAGAAGGGAGGTGAAGCAATGATGCAGTGATGGGAAATGGGCCGAACAAAAAGAGCCAAACATTGTCCTTAAGGCTGAGATGGAAGATAACATGGCACTGCACATACCAGCTCCTTGTGTTGTATTATGTTATGCTAAAGGATGTTTCTTGCTTACACTGGTTAGTAAATAGCATGGGTTGTGTGCTTTTGCCATCTAGTCCTCTGTAAGCTGAAAATGAGCTGTGTGCAGTTGACGTGCAGTTGAGACTTCTCTGGCTCTTCGTATAGACAGCAGTACCTGAGGTAGGGGGATAGGAGAACAAACTCTTCTGCAGCTTGTGCTGGAAGCAGTTGTAACAAGGCAAGGAAGCCAGAAGTCTGATCTGTCTCCAGGAAAGATGAAGACAGATTTCTGAAATCTAGAAGTCTCATCTTTGAAACATAGAAATAATATTTATTTTTTTGTGAGTATTACCTATTAAATCTTCTTTTTTTATACCTCATGCTCTTCTCCTGTTTTATAAGAGTGTGATGCTGAAGAGCACAAGTGTCTTGGGAGCTGCTGGCTCTTCTCTTAAAATGGTTGGCATAGAAATCAGTCACAGTGACCTTGTATTTTATCAAGAGATACATCATGTTTCTGTACAAAAAACAAAGGGTAGGGGTGTACATTATTCTGTATACTGTTCCTGTTCCTTGGTAGATGAGTACTTTAGTGGAGGAGAACAAAGACATGGGATAAGGCAGGGCTGTAATGAATATTACATTAGTAAGCTTATGTTTAGAGGGTAAGTTGCACTCTAATTAAAGCCATTGGTTCAAAATTAAAACAACTGTAAAAGGCAAACCTTGTTTGATTTTTCTCTCCCATGGTCATTGCAGTTCTGTCTGAGAACTTGGTCTTAGGGTAGATTGGCATCCATGGATGCCAATGAGATGAAATCTTAGTATAGAAGCTGGGAGAGGTGGTCATGGGAAGGCTAGCTCAAAACTAGGACTCCTGCATGGATGTTGTCCTTCCTGTTGTCACCTGCTCACATTTTGTACCTGCTGCTGTAGTGCCACTTCTGGCAATCTTGCGTACCTGGGCTTTTGATGGTGACAATTGGGTGTCAAGACTCTGAGGTGTCTGAAGGAGGTGTAACAGTTCACTATGAGAGGTGCAGAAATGGTGAATGAGAAGCGATTTATCGCTCAGTGTCTCAGAGAGCCATGTAGGCAAATACAACTCACTGGTGACAGATTAAAGCAAATAAGAGGCTCTTCCTCACACAGCACACACTTTGAACCCTAGGAGATGCCATAATTTGCATGGTTATAGAAGTGATTAGATATTTCAAGAAATAACATTAATTCAGTGCAGATATTTGGTAATACTGGATGCAGTCCAGGAGGTCCTTGGGTTGCAAATTGTGAGAAAGAGGGAAAAGTGTACTGTGGAAGCATAATTACTTGCTAGTTCAATTCCCAAAACCTTGCTGTCATCACATGTGGAGAGAGGATACCTTTAGTCATGCAGAAAGTGTGATACACTAAGTGACAAAGTGGAAGCATTTGAGTTGTTTCCTTCTTGCTTTGGTTGGAGAGGAAACAGAAGAGACTGCTGCATTCTGTGGTCCAATTCCAGCCCATTATCCGCTAATTGATTTTTTTTGTTTGTGGGTTGATTTTTTCCTTTTTTTTTTTCTTCAGTGATTAAAGGTATACATCTGTGCTATTCTTTATTTGGTTTTCAAGTAATAGATTTCTCTTTCACCATACTTAAATGAGTCTGGTAAACCTGGTATAACAAAAGAAAACAACTTTAAACTGTACATATATGTAGAACAGTCAAAACGTGCATATGCAGCATCAGCATGTTCAGTGATAACCTGTTTTCCTTGAAATATAGTAATTGCATATATTGAAAGGTGACAAGCTGAGAGTTCATGATGATTTCACCCTTATTTTTCTCAGAGAAGTTATTCTGAAACTTCTGGGAATAGCACAATATGTGCTGCTCAGACTTCACATGATTTACTTTTGTGTTTGCAAAGTCAAGGCAAGTATCCTAAGTGTTGCTACCCTATGAAGGCAGGTTAATAGTGTTTGTGAAGTAAGAGTGAAAAAAATTAAACTATTGAAAGAATCAACAAGAAGGATGGTCTTGGATGATCACTCTGCAGTTCTGTGGTTTCAGAGTGAATTTGGTCATCCATATAGTAACTTCAGGGCATAGGAATGTGGAACTGGAAAAGGCTTGGATAATTAAGTCCATTCTTCTATTGCAGGGGAATAATTGTATAAATGTATTAAAATCACATTTCCTCTGGCTTCATGCTAGCCAGCAAAACTGATTTATGCTCTCTTGTGTAGCCAGACTCCATTTGTTTCTTGCCAATTGCCTGAATTTGTTTGGGCTCAAGAGTTCACAGCAAGTGATCAAGGAGTTCTTTGTCATCACTGAAGAATAAAATCCCCGTCTAATATAAAAACAACAAGGAAAAGAGCTGGGGTGTGTTAACAAATTAACAGCAAATATTGAGTTCAATGCTTCAGACTTTTATTCCTTTAAGAGCAAAGGTTTACTTTCTAAGGACAGTCAAATAAAGAAGAGATGCTCTTTGGATCTGTGTACTACAGTACATGTTCAAGTGTACATGTATATTTTAGTACTTCCCTTTGTAATATTCTTGTCTGAAGACTGTACCTTGTCTGGTCCTAAACTTATTGAATTAAAAACCAAAACTAGGAAGTTAGCAGATTAAAATGTGTGGCTTTTTTAACTTTATTTTTGTGCTATTCCTTACTTCATAAAGGTTAAAAGAACTGAGGGAAAACAACATTTTGTAGTTGTATGATTTACAGTAGTAGCTTGTCTTATCTGTAGCATCATTGTATGATGAAGGAGGAAAAAATGTGAGAAGCAGCAAGAATAGATCATCACAATAACATTAACAATGTTCTTTATCATTTTAGACCTGTCACTCTGGAAATGATTAGATATGTCTTGGCTAATGCATAGTAAATAGTTGGTATGCTTCCAAAAATTAGTTAATGAATTGGATGTTTTGAAATACAGGCAAATGTTTTTAAAGACACTCCATACATTTTGATTTTTTTTTGGAGCAGAGTTTAGATACATAACCCAAAAACTATTGGATTTTTCTTATTCCTGATTTCTTTTTTCCACTGCTACCAGTAGATTTTTTTGAGCATAGGTGTATTTTTCCTTCTAATCAGGCTATGCTTTCCCCTTTTCCTGCCTAGTTGGGTGTCAGCAGGTAGGGCATATCCTCCCTCATACTTCATCCGTTCTTTGTACTTCTTTTCTTCATCCCTCTCTCTTCATACTGGTAAAAGGAGTGATAATATTCAAAATGGATGAGATGTTTTGTAAAAGATTGATGGTTCAGCTCTACTAGTACTATCTGAGTATGAATTGGTTTTTTTGTTTTGTTTTTTGTTTCGTTTAGTAACTAATCTTCATCAGTGCTAATTCTGTCATATAGAGCTGGGGTTGCCTGTGCCTGTGTCGCTATACCTTAACCACAGATTGTTAATGGTCTGAACCCATGCCCCAAACAGCCTGTTCTCACATGAATGATCTTACAAGATCAGACACACCATGGAGTCTAGTATCTCATCTCCGATAATGGCCAATAATGTTTTTAAAGGGTTTGGGAGCAGGTCTAGTACTTGGCAATATTTTCCCAGAATACTCTCCTAGACAGGGTAATTTGTGACACAGGGGCATCTTCAAACAGTGATTTGTATTTAACAGCCCTCAGTAGATTTTTCTTTCATAACTCCATCCAGTCTCTTTCTGACCTATGAAAATTTATCAGCAGTATTCTGCAGCAGGGAGCTCTGTAGTTTAATTTCCTGTTACCTCAAGAAATGCCAGCTTGTGTTTGATACTTGTACCACCAAGTTTCTCATGATGCTGTACCCCTCCTTGCTCCATACTTTTTATTTGGAAGCAGATAATCATTTTGTCCTTCTGCGTGGTGTACACAGTTTTATGTAGTTCTGTTGTACCTGCCCTTGATTACCTCTTTCCCCATTCTTAACTTTCTTTGAGCCTTTCTGGGTGAACTCTGAGGTCATTAGTTTCAGTGAAACCCATCTGACCCTTTTCTAATGGGGTGAAAAATAAAACACCTCATCCTTTTAGTTAAATACTACAGAGTTGTTGCAGGGTTGTTATTGCTGCTTTAAATGCTTGGGTATGGTCACTGTCCCATGTTGCAGTGGTCTGATAGTGCAGCTCATGTTCCTAGGATAGCAGTGCTGATACTTGCAGGACTGACTGGTAATGGTACTTGTTTTGCTCTTGGCCAAGTTTTTCTTAGACCTATTTAACACCCTGAATCTCTGGCAGAGTGAGGAGAGCTTAACAGCTGTGAAAATTAGACCACTGGTGACTGGAGCTTCTGGACTTCATTTTTTGACGATGTTTCCTTATCCTTCTGATTCTGTGAAACACGTTTCCTGGAGTTGCTTTGTCGTTGCTCGATAGAAATGTTTTTTTGGAATTATGAGAGATCAAGATACTTTTTTTTTTCCAGTGCATTAGTTACTGCTGCTCTCTGACAAACAATCTGAGCATTCAGAGACATTAGATATAGAAATAAGACATTAAGAACTAGGTCACACTTTCCAGGAAAGGAGGCTATCTTCCTAAGAACTGATGGGTACTGATAATTGAGTGAATACACTCCCCTGAGTCAGAGGCAAGTTAAAGTTATACATGCTGATTTTTGTTTCAACTAAGTTGATTTGATGCAAAAAGTACTCAAAAATAAATAAATAAAGGCTCTTAATGGTATTCTATTAAGACAGTAAGAGATGCAGATCTCTTTATTTAGGCACTTTTCTGCATGCTTTCCAGGTAACATGGGTGGGGGCCTGCACTTGGAAAGGGCTGGCTGGCCTCCTGCAGCAATAAGTGCCCTTCAGAGATCTGTTAGCACTGCAGGGAACTGATTTCAACTTTGTCCTTGAAACACAGATGAAAACAGCGCTGCTGGCTCATATTTTTCCCAGTCAAACATTTCACTGACTTGGGAGCCTCTGCCCTGCCTTGCAGTGTATGTCTTTTGCCAGGGTTGCTGCAGCTTGGTGTTTGGTAGGTTTGTCTCCTTGTGCAGAGGATGAAAATTCATCTTCACTCCTGAAATAACATGATTCCTTGTAGTTGCTACTTTGAATATTCCAAAGCAGCATTGTCACTGGTCATGAAATAAAGTTGCTGCTGTGTGGGTAGGAGCATAAGAGTGGTTATCGCCTTACACTGTTACTTTTTATAGCACTCTGCCTTTTGAGCTGCCAGCTTCATCTTGTTCTTCCTAGCCTCTTTACCTATAGCTTTTTCATTTCTTTCCAAACAGCATTTCAACTACGATTCTGCCTATTTTTTTTTTCCTAAAGTAAAGTACCCAACATAGAGAGAAGTCCACTGTCTTAATATAAACCTGCTCAGACCACTGGCAGCTATGGAGACGTGACAACATTTAAAAATGTGAAGGGGGCAGTCTTTATCAAGGACAGTTATGACAGGACAAGGAGAAATGGTTTCAAACTAAAAGAGAGGAGATTTAGATTGCAAGGAAGAAGTTCGTTGCAACAAGGATAGTAGGATAGTGAAGTACTGGAACAGGTTACCCAGAGAGGTGGTGGATGACCTGTCTGTGGAGACGTTCAAGGTGAGGCTGGACTGGGCTCTGAGCAACCTGATCCAGCTGTAGGTCTTCATATTCATTGTAGGGGACCTGGTCTATATGACCTTTGGTGGTTCCTTCCAACTTAAATGATTCTATGTAATTTGGGAAGTTTCTACGAAGTGGACAGATTTTCGGGTATTTCGACCTTCTTTACCACTGAAGGTCAGTTGCTTCGACCTTTTCCTACTTTGTTCTTTTCTTTCTGTGTAGTGCATTTTAAAATGGTCCACCAGACCACTCACAAATGCCAAAGCTGTGGCATCTTTCTCACAGGGCAATCTAGCTTGATTTTTGGCTGAAGTGGGAGCATGTCTGTTGAGATGTTTTGCCTCTGAGGTAGAGTTCTCTTATATTTGGTGCTGCATTGCATGCCCTTGCGTGTCCCCTGCCAGTGCCTGCAGGCTTCCTGGTGTATGTTTGGTGTTCCCACACAGGAAGAAGTTGGTACTAGTGTCAGAAGTGATTGGTGAAGCCTGAGGGCATAGTGAGCATTAATATTCAGCACTAGAGAAGCCTCTTAAAAATGGACAAATCTACTAGTTTCAAGGCTGCTGTTAGCACAAATATGCTAGTGAGAGGACCTTGCTGGTCTGGTGATCTCCTATGAAGGAGTTCTAGGACAGAGATTGCCATGTAATAAAACCTGGGCATGACAGCTGAAATATCAGAGGCTGTAGGTGAAATTCACAGGTAGTTGACATGGATGGAGTTTTCCTTTATCTGGCAGTAAAATGTTTGCTGCTATAGATTCCTGAGAGAAGCTGTGCACCTTGGATCCTTAATGGTCTGGTGACCACATCTAAACATGTTAGCGGAGTGGTTTTGAAGAGATGCAGATCTTACCAATTCTATATAGCCCAAGTATCCACTGCTTTTGGAGGAGAAGCCTGGAACTTTCTGATTACTAAATATTTCTAGAACTGCCTTTAACAAAAGTTGATGCAGACGTTGAACATCAGTTAGTAATAACAGGCTTTGAAACTAGAAAAAAAAAGTAGAAAAATCACCCATCTATTAAATTATTTTATTCTAATATAGTTTTGAGTGGAATTCTATTGTGAGAAAGAAACAGAAGTGAAAGTAGTAGGGTTTTCTGGATTTAAATCTATACAAGGTGGATCAAGGTATCTTATTTTAATATGGGAAGAAAAATAGAATATTCAGGTATCTTCTTGCTATTTGCTCCTAAAAAAGTATTCTCTTTTTGTATGTGCCATGCACATGTGCAATAGGCACCTTGTCAACTCTTAAGATAACAACTAGAGAAACATCTGCTGCATTTGTTCAGTCTGTAAAAGCAGTCGTTTAAGAAATAGAAAGCAAAACCAAAATAAAATGAAAACAGGAAACTGATTTATGATGATTGTGTGTGTGTGTGCGCTTCACATTATCTTTTTCCCTTCTTCCCTATTTGGTTAATTTCTGTTGTGAAAACATCTTTTTTTCTTAGCTGAATTATTTCAGTAAAAGATTTCAGCAAAAATCTCTTTGCATTTTACCTGTGAGCTCTCCTTGTGAATCTGGATACTGAACAATATCCTCCCTAACTGTATCCACACAAAGTTGTGTGGTACGTATGGGTTTTTTCCCTTGAGTGCAAGAGGAGGATGAAGGAAGCAGGTAGAGGTAATTTCACCCAGAGGTTACATGGTAGTTGTATCTACTGCAAAAAGCAAAAGACAGGTGCAAGTTGAAAGCTAATAGTGTAATTCTGAAAATTGTCAAGGGATGTGGGAGAAATGGCTCCTTGTTGTGAAACCTTCACTGTGTTGAAATGAGTGCTTGGTCAGAACTTGGTCTGTTTTGTGGTTAGAGACTTCCCAGCAAAGCAAAGTTGTAGAGAATGTAAAGCCTCCCTGCTACAGGCCACGCTCTGCTGAATCTGGGATCTTCAGGGATATGAAGTTACTTGCTTCAGTGGTAAGCTGTCTGGCATGCAGACCTAAAAGGAAGCCTGGAGAAGGGCATGGGTGGCTCAAAAATAACGTGGCTTCACAGCAATTTGGTGATGATTAATAATTCTTATTTTATTAAATACTCTTTTTAGGAATCTTGATATGACCAAACCAACTGAAAATTCTCATCTGTGGGTTGGATTTAATGCACAGTTAACTGAAGAGGTTGCATTTATTCAAAGTTACCTTTTGAATTTTGTCAGAGTTCACATACTGAAAGAACCAACTGTAACCGTCTAACAGCCTAACAAGAAAGGCCTTGCTTCCTTGTTGACAAATACAGATATATTTATGTAATCTATATACATATATTTGCTTAATTGACCTCATTACGGAAGTAATACAAACAGCTTATTGTTAAGCTGGCAGATGGAGGTGGTGGATTTCTCTAAAGAGCCTGAAAAAATAACCTTTTAATGACTCCAGAGAAGTGAAAAAGCTGTTTCAGCAGTAATGAAAACAGCTGTTGATAATGACATGCCTGCCTAAGGTGGCAGGTACATCCATGCTATAGGTATTGAGGGGTTGCCTTGACTGCAAAAGCAAGACAAGCTTTCTTGCTCACAGGATGTACATGTAGAAAAAGCAAGCAAGAGTCTTGGGCCTTGACAGCAGCTGAAGAGGTAGTGTTCTGGAGTTTGAGAGGCTTGAGATTTTTGAAATGGGAAACTGCCAATTCTTTGCTTCTGCTGTATTTGAAAGATGCATGCTTTTTTTGTAGCTAATAAAATGATTTGCAGCTGCTCATTTGATTACAGCGACTGAATTGTGTTCTAATGGATGTGAAGCTCTGAATATTAGCCAACTGTCTGGGCTAACAGGCTGCAGACATCATAGACTTTTTGCGTTGTCTGGATGCTGATGTGTGAAAATCCAGGTTTGGGATCAAAATACAGTTGGCAAGTGTGATGAGCCCAGAGCAAGTTATGCCTCCACGGATTTGTGATGGGGTCTTGTGGCTGGCATGCTGAGCCTGTGCTCCAGCAGAGCTGGATACTGGGGCCTTGGTGGTTGGCATTGCTTTTGTCACAGCTGGCCTCCCTCCTCTCTCCAGCTGTGTGACCCAGAGCACAGCTGCAAGCAGCTGATAAGTGAGCAGGAGGTGTCCTACAGCATGAAACTTGAGGACTTCAATAAGTCTTTTTTCAGAGGCAAGCTCCTAAAAAGTCTAAAAAGACTTTTGCCAGTCATAACCTTGTTAGTGCAAAACAGCATATAATGAAATATCTTAACTGGTGAGATAATATTGATCTGTCATAGCTTCATTAGCATTATTCTTTGAAGTTTTCTTTGGACAGACCTTGATAACATCTTCTGTATTATTTTATTTTAGAGTTGTGAAAATTAAGCTTGGAGAGCTTGTGAAGCAAAGTTAGAGGTTTCTAACTTTAATGAAATAAGCTGCAGTGGGAAAGTAATGTACAGTAGGTCAGAGATACCAAAGTGAGAAATAGCAAAGGTTTCTCTCAAGGATCAGGTAGTAAAACCTCAGTCAGTAATTTAGGAAGAGAACTGGTGAATAGCTTAAAAGTATGAGCAGAGCCTCCCCAAGCCTTGGGTCAGAAAAAGGAAGTGTGACTTTTGGCTCCCGAGACCCCGATTCTCAGTTGCTTTCTTTGAACAAAAATGTAAGGTAACAAGAAAGAAAGGCAGCTGCAATCTGCCTTTATATTCTGGAACAACTGACAGCTCTTAGATATAATATTAGAGCAGCTTCAGAGCATTCTGCAATTGCACTGTGCTTTGCAATTGTGCCATCTGTAGAAGGACTGTAGTGTAGGCTCCTTGTAGTTGGATGCTCTTTGCTGACACTTTCAGTCTGGCCTGCTTCCAGCCCATCTTGTTCTCAGGATGGCTACTCTAACTCCTTGAAAAGCCCTTTTTTTTTTTTTTCTCCTCGTTTTTCTTTACCTCTAGCCAGAAGGAGAAAGTGGACTCAAGAAGTCCAAGAGCAGTCTGTCCCAATGAACAGAAAATTAAGCACAGGTGGCAGGAGGACTGCAAGAATGAGTGAGGATGTCTTGACAAAACTTGAGCAGCAAAGGCTACAAGAGGTGGAAGCAGGGTCAGATAACCTAGCTGGAATACAGATAAACTGCTCAAGCTCACAGTGAGAAGCATTGGAAATGTCAGTCTATCTAGAGTTAAGGGATAAGAAGAGTGACACTGAGGGCTTCTAACAGTACATCAACAACAAAATGAAGACAAGGAAAAATGTAGACCTATTGTTTAGATGGGCTGGATGTCATGTGACAAAGGATATAGAAGAGGCCAAAGGTAATCCATGTAATCTTCAGCTTTGACTTTACTGGTAGAAGTTACTTTCAGGAAGCCCAAGCCCCTGAGAGCAGAAAAAAGTCTGTAGCAAAAAAAAAAAACAACCCTTAACTTTAGTGGAGGAGGATGAGGTTTGAGAATAAACATGTTAACATGCCAGTTCACGGGGTGGGATGAGGTACACAGATGAGGGAGCTGACTGAAGTGATTGCAAGGCTGCTCTCTCCATTAACATTAAGAAGACACAGCAATCAGGAGAAGTTCCTTATGTCTGAAAGAGAAAAAATGACGCTTCAAGAAAGGCAGGGAGGAGGATCCGGGGAACTACAGGCTAAATAGCTCCACTGCCATCCGTGGGAACTTAATGGAGCACCTAATCCTGTAAAGCCTTCTAGGCACACGAAAGGTGAGGGTAATCAGCATGTTTTTTTGAATAAGTCATAGTTAACCAACCCTCTGTGAGGAAAAGTCTCTCAGTGGGTGAGAGCAGTTTGATGTTGTTGTCCTTGCCTTTAGTATGGATTTTGGCACCGCCCATGGTAATACCCTCACTGATAAACCAAGGGACATACAGGCTGTGTAACTAAACAGTTGTGTGTATGGAAAACTGGCTGAAAGGGTTGTGATCAGTGGCACAAATTCCAGGAGAAACCTTAAAGGAGTTGTTATTCTGTTTTACCTCTCGACGATTTGTCTGATGATAGAGAGCACCATCAACTAATTTGCAGGTGATACAAAACTGAGTGATATACTAGGTATGTGCAGTGCAATTCAGGAATCTGGTTGGGCTGGAGGACTGAGCAGAGAGCATTGTCATGAAGCTCAATGAAGGGCAGTGTAGAGTCCTGCACTGGGGAATCTCATGTGCAAGCAAGAACTAGAGGGCTGACCATCTGGAAAGCAGCTTTGCAGAAAAGAACCTATGGGTTCTTTATGACCATCAATGGTCAGCAAGCTAACCCTGAACCAGGAATGTACCCTTGTAGCAAAGAAGGCTAGCAGAATTCAAAACCTAGCTGGACACAGTCCTGGGCATCCACCACTGGGTGACACTGCTTTGAGCATAGGTCTGAAATACGTGATCTACAAAGGTGCTTTCCACTCTCAATTCTTTTGTCATTCTGTGACTTTAAGCATTAGAACATAAACTTTGGGACTCCAAAGTATGGGAAACCAAATCTATCGTCCCAGCTGCTACTACTGTGATAGAGCTGCATGCATCTACTGAATCTCTTCCACAGGCTTCCATGCTTCTCATGGTCAAAAATTAGATTTTCCTGCAGTAAAAGCTTTCCTCCCCTCAAGCACACAATCTTTTCTTTCTGCTTTTCTTTCTTTGCAGCTCTATAGCAGTGCTCTTAATATCACTGCAGTCTGACTCCTGTTTATGGGGTCTACCAGGCTGTAAATAAGATTAATATGGAGATACACTTACAGCTATGGAGTTACCTAACTGAGATTGAACTTTCTTTAATAGGTTTAGTGATCCATAATTGCATTCTTCAATAATTGTATTAAAGCATATTCTTTACATTGATCATTTTAGTTGTGCTTCAATTGTTTTTGAATTGATCACAAGGAAACTGATTGTATTTCGGCTGGTTATCTTTAGAGCCAAACATAAAATGATCCAACTCAGTGTGTGAAAATGTCAGAATAAATTTTAATTTTTGTCTGTAAACTTAACACTTCTGCAGTTCTTTAGGAAATCCCACTTAGCTGCAAAAGCGTATATGGGGCTCAGTATATGTTGGAAATATCTCTGGAAAGGAAAAGATGATCTCTTCAAATTTCAAGAGAACATTTTATAGGAAGTGAAGTATTGATCTAAGGTTAAGTGAATTTAGGGTTATAGCTTTGTTCTACTTAATGTGGCCTATGGAAACTCCACTGGTTTAGGAGCATCAGTTTTGTAAGCAGTAAGAATTAAAATGCTTTTGCTTAAATTAATAAGTGGCAAACTTAAGTTTTGCTCACTTATTTCTCTTGTCCTAGGCTCTTCGAAACTCCATGACCTAATGCAACAATTGAATAACATATTGACGTGAAGGAATTAGTCCAATGTTTTCACAAACTCACTTCACAATTGCAATTTAAATTTGAATTGGTGTAGCTCTCCTTGAAAGACAATGCTATTCCAACCAGGAAAAATGGCACAGGCCTCTTGAATGGCTTACAATGTGCTGCATGCGGTGGTATGTGATGTGGCAGAAGCTGCATACTTCTGCTGGAGACTGAACTGATTAGTTGGCTTCATTTGAGATAGTAGCTTTGCTTGGTGAAAACATATTTGCAGTGCTACCTTTGTTCTTGCAACCCTCTGTGGCAGCAGCAGCTCCTGGTCAGTGAATCAGCCCAGAAATCACTGGTCACTGGAGCCTCAAACTGCAGCAAAAGGTCGGGTCACAGAGGACTGGAGCAGTCTTACTGTGGTCTGCCTTGCTCTTGGTATACAACATTTGGCAGGTCTGTATATGTTCTGGTGTTTTAATGAGCCTTTTACTGTTCCTTTAGGAAATGTATTGTGACTACTCTGAAGGAGTTGGGAGAGTTGTGGGGATAAAAAGACCAAGGCAAAGAGATCTGAGCTACCTGTACCTGATGCTTTCCATGATGATTTTGCTTTAGTTTGTGTCCCTGATGCTTTTTCTGCATCTCTAGATGAGTTCAGATTACCGTGGTTAGTGTTTTAGTGTGTACAAGCAGGCTGCTGCTGCAAGCAGAATTTATTTGTTGTGTTTCTGAGTTGTAATGTAATGACTTTCTTCTCACTCAGGACTATAGTGTCAGAGTAGGTTTCTCTCGTAAGGGATGGAACAAAACAATTAGGAGATGTGTGTTTAAATACTTGCTCCTGCTCCCTCACAGATGCTGCTAGCACGGCAGGCTTCACAAATTTCACTTACCGTGTGCAACTCTCTTCCTTGTCACTTCTAATCCTGTGCTTCACACATAGCTAAGGGCCTAACACTGTTGACACTACTGCACTAGTTTAATTTTATCCCATTGACTGTGCCACTTAGCGTGCTTAGTCATCTGCTAAAAATCCTTTTAAGACTGGGAGCCAAACACAGTGCTGAGCATTGTATCCCACCTACTTAACGCATCCTTAGCTTTTATGTTTAGCTTGCTGCTATGAAAATAATGAAATATTTATTTAGTTGTTAAGGATCAGAGTTCTTTCCTTGTGATTAGAAGTTCTGCAGAGGAAGAGGAAGTGCTCTGCTGTTCTCTAGCATCGCTTTTCAGAGAGAGGTTGTTTGATGTGTGACATACATTGCTGTTCTGATACCCTTGGTTTGTTTGTTCGTTTTTTGCTTAGAGTAACTCTGGTCATTCTATTTGAACTCTAATGTCTCCTGTCACAGAATGCTTTCTGACTTCTGATCATCTGTTAAATCCTGTAGTTCTTAAGACAGTGTGGTGCTCTGCAGCCTGTGCCAGGTTTTGCACAACTTAAAGCAGTGTGGCTGATAACACAATGAGCTGCAGTGAGTGTCATGCTCCATCACTGTGAAATCAATGAGGAATGAATAGCAGACAGACTTCTGGGACTGACCAATGATGAGAAGAGTGTTTTCCTATCCCACTTTCTGGGGCATGAGGTACCTCTCACCTGAGGGTTTTTACACGGTAGACTGAACTCTGGGTATTCTGAGTGTCACACCTGGAGAGTATAGTTCTGTATAGATAAAGCCGTCTAAGAAAATCTTCAGTATATTTAGCTCACCATATGTTTTCAGAAAACTTTTCCTGGAATGAACATTCTTAAAAGCAAGAGTACTAAAGGGCCAGCATCTGTTCCTGTAGTTGTCTATACCTGAAGTAAGATTAACTGAGAGTCAGTAAATGATGGTGATGAGTGAAGAAGGCTATATGATTAAACAACCTTTGCTGTATTTCTCAGTCATTAATCCACACATCTTAAAGAATCACTGGTTTTTTGACACTGTATTACTTTGTGATTTCCGTAAGATTAAACACTTGCTTCAAGGCTGGTTGAGCCTCAACCTGAGATGCAGGCGTATCTTCTGTAGCACTGAGAATCTCAGCCAAGCTTATCTGTTTGGGAATGATGACAGTGGCAATAAATAAATTAACAAAGTATTTTATCAGCTTAAATCTCTGTTTGGAGCTCTAATATGTCCAGGCCTAAAAGAAGCAACTTGATATTCAGAAGACTTTTCTGTTAGCATTCTGACTCTGCCAACCCATGTAACTCTGCTTAAGTGCAGCTTAGCAAGAAGCTTCCGAGAAAAAAAAATCTTTTTCATACCTTAATGGAGTATTTTACAATTGTTAAACAACGTTTGGAAATCTTCTGGGTTTGCTGTTTTTAACCTCAATCCTTCCACTGCTTCCATTTGGGATGAGATGGTGCTTTCCTGTAACAGAGCACCCTGGTTTGCCTTGCAGTCATGAAGACAAGAGGCTAATCACTTTATTTTTTTCATGGAAGTTTATATATGAGCAGGGTGTCAGTGTCAAGGCTGATCTCATCTCAGAAGAGTCAGGCATGCTCCAGTGTGCAAATGAATCAGCAGTGAACATCCTTTTTTATAAGGACTGGGATATAAGGTTACAGATGTGTGTAGAGCCAAGCCTCGCAGTTTTCCTAGCAGCAGTAACTGAAGTTCTTAGAAATCTCCTGGGTCATGTGCAAGAAAGAAAACAGAGATTGAATCTCAGATCTTTAAATGTCAGACTGATGTTATGAAGTCATGCTGGCCAGCATTAGATCTTCCCTATTGTCATTTGGTTTGTTTCTTCAAGGCTTTATGGGCACCCATTGATGTTCATTAGTTCATTATCTGGCTGGGGACAGGTACTCTATACTGTACAGAGGCAGTAAAATGAGGCATTGGGGCGCAAAGTGAAAGAGTGTCGATGCTCCTGGTTTTGAGAGGGTAAGAAAGGGAGGAAGCCAGGCCCCCAGGTCATCCCAAGAGACATTTCAGCTGATTTGTATTCAACAGGTTTCTAAAGAACCCAGTTCTTGTTGCTAGTTAAGGCTGTGGAGCTTGATCTCTCTTATTTCAAAAGAGAGAAATATCATTTTAAAGGTTTGTTTGGGGGAGAAAAAAAGTAACAGGGAAGAAGAAGGGAGATTGGTGTATGTGCTGTAACTCATCCTTGAGTTTAAGGCAGCTTTTGACCTTCCTCATTTGTTTATTGACTTCTCAAATGACTTAATAGCGCACGTGAATGTATATGGAAGCAGATGAGCTACCCTAGATTTTCTTCTGAAAGGGTTAGAGAACACAGCAGACATCCCAAACAAATCATAACTAATTCTTTCTCTAGGCACTGAAGATCAAACTTTCAAGTGCAGGATGTGGCTGATAGCTTCTATAAAAAATGAATTGAGTTTGGAGCATGACATCAGGTTGAACTATGGGGGAACAGGATCTTTCCCTAGAGATGCTGGAGTTAAGGAACATGATTGGACTGAGGGGTGGGTTTGGGGACAGTGGATTTCTTCTGTGTAGTGTGGGAGTATGGCAATATGCTATTTTATTTATTTAGAGTTCTGTGAATGCTAAGAATGCCCCCTAAATGTGCTTTGGGTATTTTTGACATAAGTTAGGAACACATGACAAAAATACCCTCTGTGCAGAAGTAAATGAATATTTCAAGGAAAATGACAGTAAAATGAATTTAGGGTTGGGAGTTCATATTAATAATGCAAGCTGATCTACAGTACCTTCATTTTTCATCTGTAAAATGGGGATAATGATGGTGACCTGGTTTGTTAATGAGCCCTGAGATCTCCTGATGAAAAGCATCACCAACAGAAGTGGTATTGGTAATAGAAATTGGTGGTACAGATGTGATAATAGTTGGCTCAAGCTAGAAATTTATAAATACTGGAAAATCCAGAGCAGAAGTTAAAAAAAAAAAATCAAAATATTTTAAAGTCTGGCAATGCTCTCACATGCTATATGAATACTTCTGCAGAGGAGTTGATGCCATATGGTAACCACGCTATTATAAGCAATGTGTTTTGTTTTTGTAGTTGTGGATCAAACCAATCTTTTTAAAGAAACATGATTTTTCTTGAGTTTGATCCTTCTGCTGTCTGTCTGTCACTATCACTCATCGATTCCCTTCACAGGCTGTTTTTCACCACTTTTCTCTTTCATTTCTTCATGCTTCTGTGTCGGTTTGACCAGGAACATACTAATGCTGAGCATTTTGTTCATTCTCCTGTCTCTGATTTATGTACCCAGGCAGCTTCCATCTTCTTCTTCCATTCTGACCTCTCAATCCTCTACTGTCAACTGCACTCAATTTTTTTATTTGGGCTTTCACTCTGACAAAGCTACTTTGCCCTTGTTTCTTTGCATACAGATTCCAGATATGTTCTTTGCTGGTAAAATATACCCCAAACTTAAGCATTTGGCTTCCCCACGCCATCCTTTACCTCCACAAACCTTTCTTCCTTTTCTTGCCATTCTCTTGATGTGGTAAGCTTGGTGCATTATTTTCCTTCCTCTTTGCCCCTTCAATTTTGCAAAAGGAATCAGAAAGATAGAAAAAAACCTGTACAATCTTAACCAAATAAATAACAGTCAAAGATCACGTAAGATAAAAAATAGGCTAGACTCTCAAGGTGTCTGTGAGAATATATTGTGCTTCACCTTACGTGTGTTTTTATTGACACTGCTTATATTTAAAAATACAACAACAACAAAAGAAGGACCTTAGCTTCTGATCTTAGTCATACGTATTTGTCAGTGTGTGGTGTGTCCCCTTGGGCTTGAAGACAAGCAGGTGAATGAGCCTCTACAAGATCAGCGTAGGAAGGCAAAGTGTAACGCTGCAGCAGTAAAACCATTGGAAGCGATGATGTAAATGTCAGTGGGTCTGTACTCCTGCACTTTTTTAAGCGTTCTTTGAGAACTGGTTTGTGTTTGGTTCTGGTGTGCAGCGTGAATGTAAAGAAAGTAAACACTCTTTTCTCCATTCATTTTGGACATCATCTTTGGACTCCTAAAACCAGCATTAAAGGGGGATCAGGAATGTTGATTTTTCTTCTTTTTATATTTATGCACCTGAGACCAGAATAAAACTTGGCCCAGTGCTTTAAAAAATAAAAAATAAAAATAAAAAAAAAGATGGCTTTGGTTGAAAATTCAGTTAATAATGGAAAACTAATTTCTATTTTAGCTACACAGCAGTCACTCTGTAATAATAGCTGTCAGGGCATCTTTCTTCTTATTGTTACAAGTGTTTGCAGACTTCTTAGCAGAGAGGGACGTTTTTATAAAAGAGGGAAAGAAAGTTTATATGATTTGTCTGCTATGCAAGTTTAGTAAAATGTTGTGTGTTGCTTTTATAATTTTGAATCTGTGGAGGTTTGAGGAGTTGTGTGTACTCCCTGGCTTTTGACAGTGCTATCTGACAGATTAAGAAATAAAAAGCTAAAGTAATCTTTCATCTGAAAACAAAGATGGAAATAAAGCAGATGTCATTTTGCAAATGTGAAGTAAAAAGGTTTTTGTGTTTGCCAGCATGCACAGTTCGGTATAATTTCAGTGCATCAGGAAATGAGCTTTAAATTATTCTAAAGTGGTTGATAAGTGGGAGAAACACAGTTAAATTTATTAAAGCTTTTTTGGTAAATAATTGATATAATGTTGCAGTAAGAGTACATTATATATTATAAAATGATACATTATGTAAATAGATGCAGCACACTTTTCCTTCTGCCAGATTCCACATTCTGACTAATAGTTAAGTCTGAAGGAGCTCTATCAGTTTTTCTGAGAGCACACAGGTATTTTAGCTGTGGAAAATTGGCAGGTATTATTTAAATTACTTTCTCCACCTCCACACAGCTTTCAGCCTGATTTAGAAATAAAATAATGAATGAAAAATAAAAAAATCAGCCCTTGAACAGGCAATAGGTCAGCCTGCTCTCCATAAGCAGCTGGAGGAAAGGACTGGGAGCTTGATGTTTTCCCCTGTGCCGCTTAAATAATGTTCAGAGACCCATTTCTCTGTGTGATTTGCTGCCATTGAATTTGTCTATTTGTCTAGTCCTAATCCCAGTGCTTGTCTGCATACTGTATGTTTGATTATTTCTGGCTATGGTGAGTAGTATGGATGCTCTATGAAGCCAATGATAGTATTAATGGTGAAATTTGCTTTCAGGTTTCCTAGTAATTGGGTTTAAGGTAGAGCATCTCTTGAGAAATCTTGTCTAGTTTACACAGCATTTTCATTTTGACAGGATATGCCTTATGCCTCAGCAAGACCTCTGTAATAATTACAACTTAAGGGTCTGTTCTTTTTGCTGCTAATTGCTAATTTTTACTGTCAGAAATGGGACTTGTTCTGTACTTTATTTTGGGCACCTTGTATACAAAAGTTTTCTCAGTGGTTTAGGAAAATTTTAGGAAATATTAAAGTGCATGAAGTGTAAGCACAAAAGATGATTGTCTTCTGCTAGGAAAGCAAGTGAAGAGATGGCACTCTGATATCCATTAATTATTTGAGGCAGTGATCCATTGTTATCCTCTTATCAGTAAGTTACTGATGAACCCTTATTTAGAATGGGACTTGAGTCTCACAGGTTCTCAACTATGATGGAGAAAACAACACATGTTGAACATTTATCAGGAAAGATATCTGGGAATTCAGTCTTTTTCATTTGTTTTCATTTTGTGTGGCATCAGACTGACAACACTATTTCATGATTGTGTCTCCAACAAGACTTGTTCACAATGATATCTCATCTGTCTGATGAAGACACTTTGGCAGAAGCAATGTTATAGGACTGACTTCAATCTTCACATTTTTCATAGTCCATATTTATGAAGTCCTTGTAGATGGTGTGTAAATAATTAAACAATTGATAAAGAATAATGGATCTCCTGTCACCCTAGTTGTCATTGAGACTTTGCAAGAAGCTCTGGAAGGGAAGTTAAGGAATTAATTCACTATGGTGATGCACCACTGTTGTAGACAGGACAATGATAATGCTAAACTTAGAGAAAATCACTGGAAAGTCAGAAATCAGATTTTTTTAAAAACTCTTCTCATTTTTCAATGAGAAGAGGACAATTTAATGTGATCCAGTGGTATGAACAAAGTTTGTATTGTCTTCATGATTGGATAGAGAACACTTGCTCTTCCCATTCTCTCTGCTCTTCTTTCCTCTCCTGCCTTTCTGCATGACACAGATTTGTCTTGTGGCTATAGTGGTATAAGCCCATAGAAACACCATTTGAAGTAAATGGCTTTTCTGCTGAAGTTTCTCAGAACAAGCTTTTTTTTTTTTCTCTTCAGAGTCTGTATCTAAGCCTGCTGACATTAGTAGAAGAAGACAAATAGTCATACAACAATAGTATGGAAAAATTGCTGCAATTTTCCTAAATGCATCAAGATATTTGCTACAACCACTTTAAATAAAAAATAATGGTATGCAAGAAGGAACTGTAGGGTTTAAATATGGAGCAGAACTTGTTGTGCTATTTCCATCTCTTTTCTTCCTGTGACATCTGCTCACTTGTTTCATTTTCCCTCTGTATTTCAAGGTGCAAGCTCCTACCTTGAGGAGTCACAGTATAATTACTCTTGTTTCTGCTTAAGTTAAATTGATCTAAAGAATGAATGTAAATTGTATTCATTGTATTTATATCACAGGTTAATTCTTCTCAGAGTAGTACCTTGGTTCAACTGTGATATGCCCAATTACCCCTTCCTGTCAGAGTCCTCTTCTAACACCCTCACCTACCAGCTGTCACTGCAGCACTTTATACCATGCTTTTCTTTGCTTCTGTCTTTCTGCAAGTGATTCATCACAGTGCCTTTAAGTTGGGTAGCTCTGATTCTTTTAGGTAATCTGGGTGGAAGGCAGTTAGTAGGAAAGCACTACTTGCTCTTAGGAATGCTGAGAGGGGGTGTAGAGAACTTGCTTAGGGGGATGATTGAAAACTTCTTGTATGTCCCTGTGGTTCTTGTCAAAGGGTGGGACTCGTAGGTGCTCGTGGTATTGGGGGGTCATGGGAGGGGAGACCCAGAGCTACCTTGAAGGGGGAGAGCAGGAGGAGCTCCGCAGATGATGAACCAAACTCATCTCTGGGAAGAGGAGAGATGCCTGACGCTGAGTGATGAAAATGGAGGCAATAAGGAGAAAAGAACTGCGGGGTGGAGTGTTCATTGAACTTGTACCTTGCTATTAGGGAAGAAATATGACCTTTTTAAAGCATAGTACTTAAACTGAATCAGATAGAGAGTGACCCTCTTGGCCAGGGTTTTGTCTGGGGTTTCCCAGTCCAGCTGCTACATTTAATCAAAGTCTTTTCTGAGCTCTCAGTGCTCTCTTCTTACATGTTTGTTTTCTTTTCCCTCCTGCCTTCTCTGACACATTTCTCCCACAATCCGAGGTTTCGATTGTGGTTTTGTTCCTTCTGCTGTCTGACTGCCTGGAGACTTTGAAGTGGGAAGCAGTAAGTGCCCCCTGTGCTGGGCTGTGCGCAAGGGGGGAGGCAGCCCCTGAGGATCTGCGCTCTGCCTTGGCTTGTGAAGATGAGAGAAAAGAGGGAATTAATGAGGCAGGCTGTGAAAATAATGCTGCTCGTTTCCAGGAGCTTTGCCCCTCCGGTTCATATCGACTGAGCAACAGGGTGGGGTGAGAGGGGTATCTGAAGGTGCAAGGGTTTGTTGAAACACTTAAGGATGCTTCTTGTTTGGGATGAAGGGAACTTTACCCCTTAAGCTGTACTATGCTCAGTGCTGGATATCTGGCTGTACTTGCCAGCTTCTGGCACTTCTGGTCACTGTCTTATATCCCAGGGAGCTTGTCTGGATGGTGTTTAGAAAGAGTTGCCATGGGACGTTGCTTGTTCTTACACTCTGGTAAGGTACAATGCCCATGAGGGTTTATCCTACCTTAATTCACTCTGAGGCAATTCGATTTCTTGGTAAAGAGTAATATTTAATGCTTGATATCATTATATCTTTGTCAGAAAGTGTGCTGAAGTTGTACACAGCTAGGAAAGAAAGGTTTTGGGGAGAAATTAGGTATATTTGACATTATCGTAACAGGAATTTTATGGAAGGTTGAAAGGGAAAACATTTTGGAGTAGCTCTGATATTCTATGTCCTCAGCCTGGAGTCTTGGTAGCAGTGACAGGGCACTTCAGTTTTTCCAGCTTGTTAGCCCTGCACTAAAAAGTATTTTGAAGAAATCCTTAGAGGAGCTATAAGAAATATGTGTTTGCCATTGGCTAGGTTTGCCAGACCTGGAATTATGCAGGGAGAGATCTGTGCAAGCTCTTCAGAGTGGGGAACCTACTCACCTTGGGAGGGCAAGCTAAAGGGAAGGGAAACAAATCCCTCAGTCTCCAGCTCTGACAGCTGATTTCCAGCGCAGAGTTTAAAGCAGGAGCTGCATGCCACAATAAGCCTTAACTTGTTCTTTTTGTTTTGTTTGTTTATTTTCCGATGGTTTTATTTTCTTTTTTATTCAGGATAGAACAGAGGGTATTTCTCTGAGATCGGTGTATGAAGTGAGGTGGGGAGAGGATACAAAGGGAGCGATCAGCAGGAAACAGACTGCAGATGGACTGAGAATAAAGAGTTAGGTCAAGCTCAGTGATGAGATGCCAAGGGTTTTGTTTCATGATGCCTGGTGGTTTGTTAGAGCTGCTCTCTTGCTGGCAGGCGGTCCGGGTCTGTTTGTACTACTGATTCTTATCTCTTTCCTATGTGGGAGAGACAGACCAACAGGTAGGTGCACGAGAGAAAACAGAGGAAACAGCAAGGGAGAGCACTGTTTATTCATCGAGGTACACAGTAAAAATGAAATACTTGTATGAAATGACGAGCATTAACAACACAGTTGTGAAAATAAATTTTTGTTGTGCAACCATCCTGAAGAGCAGCTTATGAAAGCTTTTCTTGGAGTTCTCATTGTAATGGGCAACATTATAAAGGAATCTCAACTCCATGCTTAGGGTCATCCAGCTTTGTCTCTCTTATCTCTTTTCATTTCAAATATTGCAGTGCAGTTTTCCACCACTGCCTCTTTTGTCTCTTATGTTTCCTAATGTATGAAAGATGTTCCTTATTTAGTTAGTAGTATGCAATGTTTAATAGAGGAGCAACTGAGGGAGCTGGGATTGTTTAGTCTGGAGAAGATGAGGCTTAGAGGAGACTACAGCTTTCTACAACTCTCTGAAAAGAGTTTGTGGTAAAGTGGAGGTTAGCCTCTTCTCCCAAGTAACTAGCATTAGGGTGAGAGAGAGTGGCCTCCAGCTTGTACCAGAGAAGGTTCAGGCTGGATGTCAGGACAAATCTCTTCTCCAAGAGACTGGTCATGTGCTGGAAAGGACTGCCCAGGGAGGTGGTGGAGTTGCTCCCTGGTAGTGTTCAAGAAATGTGTCAGTGCAGTACTAAAGGACACGGTTTAGCAGTAAAATATTGATGGTAGGTGGACAGTAGGACTAGATGACCTTGGAAGTCTTTTCCAACCTTAGTAATTCTATCACTCTATAAACATTGCCCGTCTCTACCCCACTCTGCACATATTTTCTGTGGCTTTTACTGAATGAGTTATTTACTGATCCATACCTTATTGACCACTTGTCTTAAGATCATATTGATCTCAGTTCAACTGAATGCATGCACTACTTACCTTTTTAGGTGGTCATCTTCAAAGTTGCAGCCATTAAATGCCGCAAAAGCATCCGAATTTTTGTCCTGGACATCAACAGATGGTGCCTGTTGCATTTTTGAGACCTATTATTTTTCACTTCTCTTACTATATTATCAGCTGTATAATATCTTCATTAGAGGTGTAACAAGGTTTGTGGGTATTCATTGGTGTCAGGATGCTCAGTGCACATTTGATTCATCACCTTCAAACAGGGCATGTCACATTCCTCCGTACTGCATAGAGCTACTCTGAGAACCAAGAGAATGGCAGGATCTCAGTGATTGCTTTCTTTGTAATACTTGACCCTCAACAATCTGTGTGCCTTGGAAAGTCTTTGCTGAGAATTTCATTTGTTCACAATACCAGCAGAAGTAGACCAGTCATTAAACTCCCCAGAGTAGTAACTGGAGTATAAAAAAGACAAATTCTCCATTGGGTTCTATGCTTTTTCCTTCAGAAGCAGGTGAACATTAGCTGATGCTTAAAGGGACTAGTTCCAGTCACTGATGAAGTCCCACTTTCTAAAGTGAGACCAAATTGTCCCTCAGGGTTTTATAGACAGTTATTAAGTAGTCAACCAATAGAGAGGTTGATTTTTATCTCTTTTAAAGGAACTTCTCCAAGCCATTGAGTTTACTTAAGAATATTTAAATAAGTTATTTAATTACTGCTGATTGTTTTCCTCTTTTTATTTAACTGACTCAGTATTTATGAAACCTCTTTCTGTTCCTCTGTGACTAGCATTGATGCATTTTGTTATTTAGCTTCCCTTATCTCTGTCATGTAATTCTAAACAGAGTAATATATGTTGTTGTCTGCTTTCTGACTTCTCGGTGCACATTCATTTTTTACCTTTATATCTTTGAATAGCTTCTCCTCGAACCACACAAACCACATCTTGCATGTTTGTTGGTATACATAAGGGATTGCAACACAATACACAGAAGGATTTTCTCTGCTGACACTTCTTAATTTTTCTTGCCTTGTTAATTTTTTCCTAAGTGCTTGTACATACCTGTACAGTAAAATATGGAAGGGCAAGGAGAGACAGTTTTTTTGTTAAGGCTTTTGCCTAAGGTAGTTAATATATCTGTTTAATTCAATCAGGAGGAACATCTTAATTGCTCAGATTTAGATGCTGCAAGTACTGCTACAGGTATCATGCATTATAGCTCTCTTTTGTATAAAAGATTGGCTTTCTGGAGAGAGAAGATGTAAAGCTTCATGGAACTTTTGACTGTTTATATGATGATGTAGTAAATGAACTGGACAATTAAAGAAAAATGAGGACTGGTAGATATTTAAGAATAAATCACTCTGTGCTATTTTTAAATCACAAGCTCTGATAGATCACATTTGGGTAATGTTCCTTCCCGTTAAAACAAATATAAAATATTGTGGTGAGTTACTTGTTACTGTCCTGCATCCGATTTTTCTAATTAAGGAGGGTGACCAAACACAAATCTTCCCTCCTTCTTCACCCTCTGCTTCTTCATTTCAGATTACCAGCTCTGTTCCTGAACTGTAGATTTTGCTCTGATCTTTTTCCTCAGATGCAGGTGAATGTTAGCTGATATTTAGAGGATGAAATTTAAACCACTGATGAAATTCCTCTTGAAATTGTGGGGCCAAACTTCCCTTGGGGTTTTACCAAAACAAACACACAAAAAGAACAATCATTTTTTATATTTTAAACAAAAGCTCTGTATTTCTAAGTTGAATATTCTACATCCCTACTGAGATGACCTGAAACTTCCTCCTACTTGTTGAGCATTGAGGAGATTTTAGAAGAGCAATGAGAGATATCATACATATTAGCTGTTCTTGGTTCATAAGGAAACCTAGGATTATTACACTAAGGCTAACAACTTTAGAAAGGATGTCTTCAAAAAACAAACAAACAAACAAAACAACATGCTGATGAAGATCTGTATTCATATTTGTACAAGACCTATGCAGAGTTATATTCACATGTATAGCTGAACATCTTCAATGAAATTAAGTGCCATAATGATTTATGCAATTTACTAGCCAAGGACTTTAGCTTTGATCTTGATTGGTAATTCCTGGATTCCTAAACATCGTATTTCTTTGCCCTGTTGTTGTATAAATGCATTGGGGAAAAAAACAATTGTGATGTGTGATTCAAGTGTTAGAGGCATCCTTTGTTACAAAACCAGATTTGAGTTGCGTGAGGCTTGCCCTCAGGCATGCATGGATTTATTGAGTATGAAAACACCTTGAAACTGTCTTCTCTTGGGCACTTGGTTTTGAGTTTTTTTCAGCCCTCTCATTTCTTCCTGACCCATCACTGGGCTTGACTATGTCTTTACTTTAAGAGTGTCATCAAGGGCTCAGAGTTTTCACATTGCAACATCTGAGGGACGAGCCATCTGTCTAGGAGTCCAACTTATGCCCCAGTGACCGTCTGGTCCAGCAAGTGCATATTAAAATACGAATCTTTCTTGTGCTGCATAAGCTAGGAATCTGAATCAACACCTTGCTTTTATGGGCAAAAAAAAGCCTAAAAATCCACAGTGTCTGAACAAATCAGTGCTGGGTTAGTCTGTTGAGTCACCTTGCACAGTGTTGCCAGGTCTGTTTTCAGAGACAGTTGTTGCTGTTGCGCTCAAGGTCAACAACACCGTCAGATCTTTTCTTTGCCACTTCTTTCTTCCTTTTTTCTCTCTCCTTAACGAAACTGCTCCCTCTGATTGATATGTTTTTAATGATTACCCTCACCATACGCTCCATACTACAGTGATTTACAGTCTTTAAGATCCTTTTTTTATTTGACAGCTCCTTCCTACTCATTTTTTTGTCTCTGCCTGGCAGATACTGCAATGATATTGTAGTACTGACAAAATGGGAATTACAAAGAAGCACTTACCAACCTAATGAAGCTGTGGGGGGAGGAGGTGGGAGAGACAATGCAAGTGTTTAAAAGCACTTTCTATTTCACTCATCCACCTGAGCCATCAGTGTTTGTATTGCATGACTTTGCTCATAATTCTGAGGGGAGAAAAAACCAAAACACAAGAGCAAAAAGCAACGACAAAAAACTCACTGTGAACTTGTTATGAAAGATGTTTGTTCTGGTCATTTAATGAGAAGAACAGCACTTCATATAGGGTGCCTTACAAAGATCTCCATCAGATCCTTTGTTTTCTGCTAAAAACAAACGAAACTTTTTTTTTTTCCCCCCATAGGATGGCATTATTTTCAATTGCTGAAATGGTAGCTGTGATGACCAGAGGGCAGAAATGGAGCCCCCAAGGCTCTGCATGTACTTCTGTGTTAATCTGAGAACACAGAAATCCCAAACAAAAGGGAAGTTTCCTGGGATCTAAACGTTCCAATCTCATTATTGAAAAATAAATTGTACTGGCTTTTACTGTGTCTTATTAAGTGATCATAATCTCTTATTTTTGTCACTCCAATTCTGTTTTGCTTGGTGGAAAGCAGACCTCTGAGAATTCCCTCCCAGAGCAGGGATACTTTCTGACAGAACACCCTCTGTAAAAACACCAAGTCATTGAAATGAACAGGATTTGAATCTCCTTTCAGCTTAACTGTTTCCTATTTCCCACAAGATGCCATGTCATTGAGCTGCTTAAGCTGTATGAACAGCACAGCAACAATACAAGTAAATCGAGCCCTGGTTCATAGAGTTTTACTGTCGATGGTCTCTCCATATTGTAGCTGGTATTGGAACTGGAGAAAATCTGTTTAAAGCAAGCAACTCCATAAATATGATCCTCATTCTGATAATGAATAACCTGTGTGGAAACACATATAAACAAGTCTTTGTTGCTAAAAAATCAGAAAGAGAGTAGTTTAGAAATAACATTTTGTCTGACTGTCTAACTAGATGCATCTGGCTGTCTGAAGTGATAACTTCCTCTACCTTTCTTGCTCTTGGCACTTAGTGATGGGTATCCTCTGTCAGGTGGTATTGCTTTATTCCTCCCCAGTGTCCAATTCCCAGGCAGGCAGAGGAGCTATCAAATATTTGGGAAATACATATTCCCTCCATATATTTGACAATTTTGACATACAAGAATGCATCTGTACTTCAGTATTTGTGTGAAGTGGGTCAACAGAATAGGCAAGCAATCAAGAAGAATTTACATTTGGACAAGGGTTTACAAGTAGCTGTTTTACATTATTTGCCCAGCTCAAGCATGAACAAAGCTGATTTAAGTACTTTCCTTGTTCACAGATGGCACATAAATAGCAGCTACAAAAGCACTGTGTTCTGTGTAGCTGGATTTTGTTTCCTTTTAAAGTTTCTCTGCGTTTTTATAGCAGTTTATCTATTTTAGCTAATTCTATGTCCCCCATTACCATAGTATTTGAGCACCTCATAATCTTTAATGAATTTTTCTTCACGACACCTCTGAAAGAAAGTGAGGAGCTATTTTCTTCTTTTTATGGATCTCTTACTTATGGCATTTTCTTCAAGATTGTAGATGTGTTTACTAGAAGAGGGAAAATCTTGTGGTATGTACCTTAATCTCTGAAAAGTTAACATTAAATATTACCTCTCCCACTCAACAGCCAGGCTGCCTCTGTTTACTTGTTATGCAAAATTCACATATCCATTCTCAGGCAAGATATATGAGGTAAGCAAATACTGACTAATTTAATTAATCTGTCTTCTCTTGGTGGGTACCATGACATTTGCAATCACGTAAGCAGCAGCAACAAGGAGTACAAGGTTAAGGGCTAGGAAGGGAAAGCTGGGGTATGATGAAGGTCGCAGCCTTCCCAGCAGGAGGGATGAGGGGGAGGATGCCAACCCTTCGGGTTGTACTGTGGTACTGCCACTGTGCCAAACCATTTTCCTGTTTTCTTGGTTGTTGGCTGACTTAGTCCTTCTGTGAGATTGTTCAGTTGCTTTGGTCTCTCTTGCATCTGCTTTTCTGTTGTCTGATCATAGGATCGTTTGAGTTAGAAGGGACCCTTAAAGAGTATCTAGTCCAACTTCCCTGCAGTGAACAGAGACACCTACAGGGATGTGTGCCTATTTTTAACATTAGCCCTCAGAAAATTTTGTAAGCAACATGTCACCTTCTATTACACGTACATGATTTGTCCCTGTTTTCATGTTGCATAATTTGCTGGGTGTTAATGATCAGCTATTTTTTAGCAATTCCAATTTGAGAAAGTGTTTTTGCCAAAATGTAAATTCTGCTACTTTTAGACTTTTTTTTTCTTCCTATTTAGAAGATTTGTAAGGAACTGAAATGAAGATTTGTGAGGTGTTTGTATTGAACATACTAAAATGTGAACAAAGTGATATATTGAAGCAAAACTCTTGTGTAAGAAAACATTTTTTTTTGTACTTTGTATTAACTTCTCCTTTATCTGATTTTGTGAAAAGTTATCAGGCATTGTAAAGTTTGTTTCTAGGTCTAAATCTAGGTCTAATCAATTGTCATGTTGGTGTTCTGAAAGCTGGAAAAAATCAAGCTTTTTAGAGCAGATTTGACAATACTTTAAATAATTTTTGAAAGCAATTCAGAACAGAAAGTTTTTCTCTGTAACTAACAAGCAGAAAACACCAGTTAACTTCTTCAAAAACAAGCTGTACATAAAATAAGACACTGCAATAGACAGAAGATAATAAGTTTAACGTTAGCTGTAAGAAACAAGGTGACTAAAAACATTGGAAGATCAATAAGGGCAGAAGAGCACATTAAAAGATAGATCTGAATATTGTTCTATTAATGTATACTTCTGTTTTAATTAAGGTTGGGCAGATCTTATCTCATCACAGAGTTTACAAATAATGGTAGCTGAAATTCCTAGGCTACAGTTCTCTGATCTGGAAACTTATTTGTGGAGAGCATAAGGCAGGAAAGATTATCTCTAATAAGACTGCTAGAGTTTATTTAAACGCTTTAGTGCCCAAAACTCTTGGGGATTTTTGTGAGAATGGTATTGTTCTATTTTATGTTGGTGGTTTGGGGGTTTTTTTTTTTTTTTTGTTTGTTTGTTTGTTTTTTTGGTTAGAGAGAGAGAGATCTGCTTTCAAACATACGTTATGGAAAATCTTCCTTTTGCCTGTTCTAAGACTTTTTGATGACTCTTAGCCTTTTGTTGATGGACTCTAGTTCTAGGTCAAATTCAGGGCCTCCAGAACTTATTCTGCTCCTCAAGACTGAGAACGTGTTTCACAACTGTCGATGTTGTAGCAAATTTGGAGACTTCAGAGGAGGAAAAGGATGGTTCTATTTTACAACAGTTTTTTTTGTTTTTTCTTTTTTGGTTGTTTGTACATGTGCGTCTGTGTGTTCAAGTACATGAGAGGAGTGTGAGATCAAGTAATTTTCCTGACTAGCATCAAGATACACGTGTCAAAGTTATATACGTAGGATTTTGTGTGATGATGCTTAAAATAAGGGGCACAATCCTTGGATCTTTGCAGCCTTTTCCATGTGCTGGGTTGGGGTTCGCATTTTTATACCATTAAGGAGTTGATACTAATTAATCTGTCCATCCTATGCCACCTCTGTGGGTCATCAGGATTTACTCCCTCTCCTTTGTGTCCTGGATATGTGGAGAAGGTGCTCAGGGATATGTTCTAGGTCTTGTGATTACCTAATCTGATAGCCATCAGCACTTGCCCTTTGTACAGTCTATCTCTTGTCATGATGTTCCTGACCCACCTGATTACCAGTTTTTCTCTGAACTTAAGTCCTAAAATTTCCCTTGCAGATAGAACTGTTTGAAGCATCTGTGGTTTAGGCAAATATGGCCATGTGATACTCTGGGCTTCAGCTCTAAATAACCCTTCTCCCATTTTTATTAATTTACCCTTCCTCATTCCAAAATGTATTGAGAGGCATTAAATAAACTAATATCAATGGAAAATTCTTGAATACTGGGCAGATAAAGTCAAATCACATTTTGAGCAGATTGGTAGGTCACATCTCTCTGTATCTGAATTGGTTTATAGCTTACCCAAGGAAAAACTATAATTTTTTTTTTTTTAGGAGGATTCTTTTGAGTATTACGTATCATGTTGTTGAAACAGCTGTTCAAGTCAAGTTTTATAGTAAGACAATTTTGTTTGGTGATTGTTTGGTGCAATAGTGAAAGGCAAAATGACTGTTTTAGTAGTATCCTCTGTTAGACTATGTGTTATGCATGTTCTGCCTTGTTATTTTTTCCAGTAACTTAGAACCAGCAAACCCTTACTGTCATCAAGGCTGACATCAATACGTAAAGCTAAATATGTAGTTAGTTCAGTATTCTTGTATTAATCTTTTAATATCTGCAAGGCTAAAACTTGAAGATGTATTTTAGAGGCATTAGGGTCTCTAGCCATCATCTCATCAGTCTGCTTGGCTGGTTTGTTTGCAGCTTAAGTTAGAAGCTACTGAAAGCCTTTTTCTTCTTAACATTGTGTGGCCCAATGTGAAATACATCTGTGGGCTAGATCAGGCTTTAAATATGTCCTTAACAGGGAAAAAATCATCAGAAGTAACCTATGATTTGTCTGTGCATGCAGAGCTGAAAGAAGTGTAGTCACTTCCACAAGGCCATTGTGTAAAGCATTTCTTCATGGATTGGCTCATAAGGAATGCTGTTCTACCTAGCATGCTTGTTTATGTTAATATATTGAAACATTAATATCTATAAAAGCAATTAAAATTTTGATTAAACAAGCTGTAAATTTAGGTTACATAATTGGGATGTAATTTGCAGGCTTTCTAACTCCCAGTTAATTTTATTTTGTCTCCCATGTTTAGAATGTTTTTACCACCTGGGATTTTGGCAGCATTATATGAAGTACACTGTTTATTACAAATATCAAGCAAAGATAAAATTAATGTCAAACTTCACATCAGGGTAAAATATGTATGAGGGATGCTTTGAGAGTAATGCCTCCTGGGTTATTAAGTTGTCCTATGAATATCAGGTGGTGGTATGGCAGTAGAGGTTGAACCTTTCCACCAACATTCTGTTTCATTTTGTTGCAATGACAAAATGGTGTTTGGCGTGGAAGTGTAGATGAAGCAAAGTTGTGTCAGTGAATTCTTCCATGCAGAAAAAATGGCATCCATAGACATTTATTGATGCTTGCTGAATGTTAATGGAGATCAAACAGCGGATGAGAGCATAGTGAGCTGTGGGGGGGTGCGTTTTAAGTAGTAGTGACATTGATGTGTAAGAGAAGCCATATTCTGAACAGCCATGCACTACAAGATGAAGAGTCTCAGTTATCTCATCCATGCAAACTGGCAGATAACAATCAGAGAACTGTGTATGGAGCTGAACACCAGCTTCAATGCATTGGAAACAAAGGTGGAAACATTAGAATATCACAAAGTTTGTGCCTGGTGGGTCCCATGAATGGGTCACACCACACAGGAAGAGTATGCAAGTTTGTCAGGACCTATTGAGCCAATATGAGGCTGAAGGTGTCAGTTTCCTGGATTGTATCATTGCAGGTTACAAGATGTGGTGTCAGTGTGATAATGCCAGGCTTCTATGCTGGTTGGAAGATGGTGGAGCACACTGCCAATCTTGTCTGTACTGTCCTACTGTGCCCGCCATATATTCTGAATTTGGTTCCTTCCGACTTCCATCTTTTAAGGCTGATGAAAAATGGACTGTGTAGGCAACATTTTCCTGGCAACAATGCTGTTGTAGCAGCTGTGAAGCAGTGGGGCATCTCTTCTGGTACAGATTTTTATGAGTGCAGCATGCAGGCTCTTGTTCATCACTGATGAAAATGCATAAGTGACTGTATGGGAACTGCTGAGTCACAGCATGAACCACTGAATAAGCACCTGAAGGAAAGATCTGGTCAGCCCTGGGAACACAGGTGAAGGTGATCCACCTATGTGACTGGAAGACCTCGCTTAAGGGCTGACTGCCACTGAGGAAGGCTCTTGTTGGAGATCCTTCCTTCGTGGAGTTCCTTCCCTGTGAACCTAGATCTTTAGAGATGGGTGAGCACTCATCTTTCTTCTTCTGTAATACCTCCTTGTTCACACTGGTCTCTTTGCTTTTGCAACCTTTACGGTGATGATAGTGGCTGCACTGAAAAATAGTGCTTTGATGATGAGAACTTGCTCTATTGAGCAGTGATATTGTGCTCTTTGTATATTGTGTATTTTCTACAGAAATGAATAGGAGGCATTACATTTGGAGCAATGTACATACATGTGTAAGTTTATATACATGCACATGGTTCAAAATTTTCTTGTTTTAATAAAAATCTATACCTTCTTAGAATATTTTTCAGCATATGAATGGAATTATTGACTAAGCATTCAACATTATGCCATTAAAAATCATGTAAAGTAGTGAACATGTAAAACACAGATAAACAGCAACATTTTTTTGCTTTCTATTTTACACACATAGTCTTCCTGGTTGTGTTTGTAGCCACAAGATCTGGAGTTGTAATCCTATCTTGATGAAATTGGAGTAGGACAAAACACTTTTAAGAGCATGAGTTCTGAGTAACAGCTCATTGAATATTACAAGTCTAAATAGCAGTATCAGATAGCAATATCTTAACAGAACAGAGTTTTTAATAAGTAAGGAAATATGGAAATTGTGATTTGGAATTTCTTTGTGTGCTTTGCTTTCTTTGTTTTGATGTCTATATGCTGGCAGTCTATATATATATATATATTAAAAAAAAGGCTGAGTTCTGCAAATGTTTGTGCAGTTGAGTCAGGTCATACAGTCTGCATCATTTAGACATCTTACAGAACTGTTCATGTGCAAGAAGTTTTACTGGATTGGCACCTATATATTTGTGTTGCTGTGACAGACCAATGAGGTGTGTGGATTATTTTCCTTGCTCACTTAACCTTGCAGAAGATTGTTTGCAACAATTATGATCATCCCTGCAGTTAACTTCAATCCTAATGTATTTTCATGATATGTGAAAAAGAAATTATGGTGAGGAAATTAAAAGAAATTAAATACTGCTTTGTTTTTAATTAAGAATCATCTTAAAGGGTGCTGTGGGTCTGGATCTTGACCAAAAACTTGCAGTACTATTTGTTGCTGAATCATGGATATTGTGCAGCTTTGCAGATTTTGTAAAGTGAAACAGGAAACTGTTACTTATCCCAAGTCCTGCCATGTAAGATTAAGAAGAGGGCTTTACTAGGATGTTGCTGCTTTTGTTTGTCAAAAATTTGCCAATACGTATTCAGCTGTAACAGTCATACATGTGTTTTAATTTTTCTCGTGCTGGGAGGAGGAAGAGTGTAGATATGGATAAGGAAATACACATGTTCCTTTAAATCCGTAGTTTATGGGGCATATTGACAGTAGCTCCTGAACCAGCAGTCAGAATTTCTGCCACGATCTTCTTGCTTAATATTTACTGTTTTTAGCTGTATAAATTCTTTCAATAGTTTTTTACCTTTTATTGGTTTGATCCTCACAACTTTTCCACACATCTGTTTATGTGGTGAGGTCCTGAGAGAGGACTCGTTCTATGTAGCATCTGGTGTGTAGCAGCCTCCGTTTGTAGTTGGACTTTGTGCCTTAATAGTAGTGGTCTTTTTGTCTCAAGATAGTTTTACATTTAGTCCTCACAGTGTAGCTGTCCCTGGATCATTTATGGTTGAAACGTTTTTAATTTGGGGAAAATATATATAAAAATTGTGTGCATGCACAGTGTGGCCAAGTTCAGATCGCTGAAGCAAGGCTAACTTTTTTCAGCTGTGCAAAGAACAAGTATAATAACATACGCAGCCAGTAGTTTTTGTTTTGTTTTGTTTTTTTTCTTTAATATCCCAAGCATTAGCTATAGGTTTTTTTTTGGACTTGAATTCAGGCTTTTCCTACTTGTCAAGGAGCTATAAAATTAGGACACATCCCATCCATTGCTTAGAAGGAAACAGAAGGGAAGGAGAAGGACACTGCACAGAGGCTTACTGGGAGTTTGTGGCAGCCTCAACAAATAGGATGCAGGCATCAGTACAGGTTATGGGCTGGCCTGCTGGGGTGGAACACTCTACAGGGAAGGACCTGGGTGTCTTGGTGGGCAACAGGTTAGTCATGAGCCAGCAGTGTGCCCTTGTGCACAAAAAGGGTTGTTTGCCCCAAACTGCCTACAGTCTGCCGCCACACGCTGGTTGGCCACTTGCAGCTGCAGCATGTTTGATGTGATGCTGCTGTGTGTCCCAGTTTGATTTCTTCAGGAGGAGATCCAATGGTGAGGCTGCTTAATGGTCTGATACCAAAGCACATACCTTCTTACCTTCCGAACTTTAAAAATGAAATAAAAAAAAAAAACAGTAGGTGCACGACCGAGTGAAACATCCAGACCTTTCAGGCCCCCATCAATTCTGACTGCCTTTGCTCCATTATCTGATGTCTCCTCCATCCTTTGCAGGGCCCAGGATCTGATGTCATCTCTGGAGCCATCAGCTCCTACTCCAGCAAGGCTGGTCTCCAGCTCCTGACAGCCCAGCTTGGCCTTGGGCCCTGCTGAGCTGAACCTGCTCCTAAGCCTACAACCTGGACTTGACCTGTCTCACTGGGGAGGTGCTTAGTAGCACTCCTTGACCCTGCTCTTGGTTGGGGTGATTTGAATGGCTCTAGCCATCCTTGGTCTCCATAGTGCTGTGACAGAAAAAGAAGTCCCTGTGAGGCCTTAGGTATCTTATGTGGGACACCTCAAATTTTACAAACAAGTGTTCTGTCCATTTGAACTCTCCAGATATGTTTCTGGCCCTTAAGTGTTGCCCAACAGCCAAAAGAATGAAGTAGTTTCCTCTTTCCTTGAGGAACGCTACATGTTACCTACTTAGCAGCTTCTGGGAAATGAGGCTACTTCTGATTTCAGTGTGTGAACATGGATTTATGTTGAAATTCGTGGAAGTATGTTGATGCTCTGTTGCTTTTGACTGTAACAGTTATCCTGAATCTTTTTTGTGTGAAGTATATTGATCTTGACCTACCCATGTACTCATTTCCTCACTTCTGCTCCTGATACTTTATATGCTGCACGCTGCTTCTGTGCAGCTTGATTTCTTCATGGGTCTCAAAGTGGCAGACGGAGTGTCAGTGGAGAGGAGATTTAGAGCTGGATATTCTGTAGTATTCTGTTCCTCTTAAGAAGGATTGTGGGTAGGTAGGTGAAGATGCCACATTCTGCCCATGTAGGGAGGGAGAGGTGTCCAGATTTGCAAACCCACCCGGTTAGATTAAGGTGAAACTGACACTCAAGTTCCAAACACAGTCATCAGTTTTAATGAGAATCTCTATAGTACAATTATGTTAAAAGTATTGTCACTCTTACAATTATCCAGGCTGTGCACCTAAAACACGTGACTTCATGAGAAATTGAAATAAACCTTGTATTACTTACCAACATGATAAAGGAAAAAGAAAGGAAAAGGAGAGATGAACGGAGGGGTATGTAGAATAAAAATAGATGAACAGTGAAGGAGATTGCACGTCTGGGTTCCAGTGTTGCTCCAGACAACAGTGGGGTTCCTCAGCCTGTAAGAGTGCTTGTTCAGAAATTTCCTTAGGTTCTGAAGTCTGAAAGTCCCCTCAAGGCTTCTCTCAGACACTCTTTTTATGCCAGCAAGGTTTGTGGGGTTCGCTGTCAAAAAGTTTGTCATCAGTAAATTTGCCATCAACAACTTTGCAGTCAAATCTTTGCAGTAAACACCTCCACTTATACAGGGGTGTTCTGGCAAAAGTAAAGCCATCTTGCCTCTGCAGGGCACTCTCTGCTGACCAGGACTTCAGTATTTAGCCTCTTGTCATTGTGGTAGTCTTATCATGAAAGTATTTGCTACAGTTTCAGGCATATCACAGATGAAGTGTTGTTTTTTTTTGTTGTTGTTGTTCTGCTACAGAAGGAAGTCAAAATGGTGGCTACTCTTTCCTACTCTAAATGCGTGTTTTGTCTTCAGCGTCTCTGGCTCTTATTTATCTGTCACTCTCATTCAGCTTTTACTATATGTTGTGCTGCTGTTTCACCAATGAGAAGGTCTTATTTTGTGTTTATTTTGGACAGTTTTGCACTTTTCAGTTGTTTGCCAAAATGTTCAGGATCCATCTGATTCTTAAGCAACTCTTTCACTTGCACTGATTAAAAGAGAGCGCAGATGGCTTGTGAATTAAAAAACTGCAAAACATTTGCTTTGCCCTTCAGCCTAAAAAGTATACCATTCTAGAAACGTGAAACAGTGATAAGGCCTTAGTCTTGCACGTTCTTAAATCTTCCAAAACATTCACCAAAACAAATTTGAAGAAACCAGTGTTCTCCCATTGTGAAGGCTAGAAATCAAGCATTTAATCACTTGAAACAAGTTTCTTACTCTGGGAGAATTGACGTTCTTGATTACAATTGCAACATCAAGTTCTTCTGCATAAGGATTAACCAACACTTGAAACATATGGTGGAATATTTTTGTGCTGCTGCTGTTCTGCTATGGTGTTATTAGATTTGTGCTTGTATCAGTTTCTTCCATTACTTAGGTGCACCCTCCTTCACCTTTCCAATTTACCAAAACTTAACTTTTCATTGTCAACTGTTTCATGAATGCAGAGCCAAACTCCACAGGCAACAGATGGCCTGATGTTAATAAATTTAAATGCATAAAGTGGAGTAAATTAAAACTAATATGTTAATATTGATAGCTTTTACAGAAAACCCCAGTGACGTTTGTCCTGGATATTTTGAGGTGTTTTTTTTTTTTTTTTTTCCAGACGTTCTTCATACAAATGATTTTGTATATGTGCAAGGTATTGCGATTTTTTTTTCATTACAAGAGTTTAATGGGAAAGCAAGTGTTTTTGCACAAATTAAAGCTTTGCATTCACTGAAATGAAAATGATATAATTTTATCTATTTACAGTAAAGTCCTTTGCCAACATTTCCATACATATAAAGAGGGAAAAAAAGGTGGAAAAACACACTGGGATGTGAGTGACATAAAAGCTCTCAGTGCGTGAAGAACCTGCTTTTCATCTTCATTCATACTGGCAAAATGTGCACGTGCAAGCAGAACTTCCATGATTCAAGACCAGATAAGATTCATGGAAAATATTCCTCAACCCTAACTGTACTTTCACAGTGTGTGCTTATTTTATCCATATAGAAAAAATGTGAGATCCTCAGATATCTGTAGGTACTTTATCTGAATTTACTGAGTTTGGAAAAAATATTGTATTGTTCCTGTATGTTGGCTACTGGGTAGAGGATACAATTTTATTAGCACTACCAACTGAAAGTAGTAATTTATTTAATTCACTGCGGTCTGAATTTTGCTTCCAAGAGGCCCCATTCAAACTGGGGAAGTTTTAACACTCTTGCCGTTCTGTTTTCAGGGTAGTTTGGTTACTTCCCATTGAAAGCTACAACCTGCTCCTGATCAGTATTAACTTTTCACTTCCCTTTGCTCAAAGCAGTGCAAAGATCATTGTTGTCTTTCATTTCTTCCAGTTTTTATTGATGCCGGTTCCCATGGTGGCTGTTGACTTTAATGGAAGTAACACAAGCACCTGAGCTGATTCTTTCCTGCTCCCATCTTCCCTCATGATCCCCTGTGATAGGGCATAAATATTTCACATTATTCTGAAGGGGATGGAGATGATGAGGAGGCTGACTTGTAGCACCCTTTTCTGTGAAGTGAGTGGAAAGATTATGGGGGTCAGTGATCTCAGGCCAGTTGAAAGACTGCATGGGATTTTTCTTTTATTTTCTCCATGGTAAGACTCCAAAATGGAGGGATGAGTGTGACATCCCTGAGGCCTCAGTAGCTGTGTGATTTATTCATTTCTTGATAAATTAAAGGGCTGGGCAGTTATCAACCAAATAAAGTTCAACAAATGCTTCTAACTCAGGATGCTTTATGATTCTGTGATCCTACTTAGGTTTTAGAGCAGGTTTGGGTATGGTCCTCAGCCTGATGTGCCCTAAGTCCCATTTCTGCATTACCATGTGGGTGGGTTCTGTGCTAAGGATGGAGGTTTGAGCACTGGGGTGCAGACGTCCACTCAGAGGCCTGGGAGCCAGGGCAGCTACACAGACACTCGTAGGGTACAGATGCAGGGATGAATAAGCCCAGGGCACTCAGGCCTTACCATTTCTTCTGCCTTTACCGTGATGTTGGGTCTCTTGTGAGAGTTCTTTTTATATCTAATTTCAGCACATCTACGCAGACACTTTTTTTTTTTTTTCGTATCAACTGTATGGAAAATCAGGATTTATACTTTGTTTTTTAAGTAGCTGCTGAGCATTCAGGAGAGCAGAAAAAATGTTTGGGCTGTGATGGAGAGCTGCTGGCACCTTCAGCTCTCCTCTGTCTCCCTTCCTTCTCAGTCCCATGCCAAACTTCCTCATCTCCTCTTCTGAGCTCCACAAACAGAGTGCAGAAGGCAGATGGAGTTGAGATTAAAGCAAAAAACTGTATGTTTTGGCTGCACCTTGTTTGTATTCAATCTGAGATTAAATGGTTGGATTTGCATGGGGCCATTGCACATGGCAGTGTTCTGTGATTTCTGAGGACTGTTCAGTAGGCTGAATTCCCACATAAACAATGTTGACCGGAAGGCAGACTTTGTGGAAAAAGTATCTCATTATATTTCATGTTAGAAAACAAAAGAATTGACAATTTTTAAGCATGGATATACAAAGATAACTGAAATAATATTTATGAAATGATATATGAAAAAGAATCCGTAACTGCTACATCAGTTGTTCTGCTGTTATTAACTGTTGTTAACCAGGGGAGCAATTTGGGTAGTAGGAACATATTGTTATATCCTTGTTATATGCAGACAGAAACAAGTAAGTAGTGGAGAAGCTAAGTATCACACAGTCTTGTGTATGTTCTTTAAGTCCTTGTTCCGCTCCTCACACTTAGTCCTAATCCTTGATCTTTTTTCCTGTTATATATTACTTACCTGTTTATATATGCACATATATATATGTGTGTTTACTTACATTACGTTATCTATAAATACAGATTATATTTTAGATGTTAGGCATATACATTCTATAATATGTGTATCCATTGTATGGGACTGTATAGGGTTTGTGAGGTGTGTGTGCTGCATAAAAATACCGTATCTGATTACATATACTATAATGTTAATTTCTGGGGAGGAAGAAGTCTGAAACAAAACTAAATGTGAAAAAAACCCCAAACAACTAACCTTTTCAGACTAACTCCTCTCTTCTCCCTCCCTCCTCCAATTGTTTCACACATAATAAACACACTTCTGTGCACAATGAATAAAAGCAAAGAAAATGAAAGGTTGTTGTCATTGTAGAATCATAGGTTGTGATTCTGTGATGGGTTATATTCCATGATAGAATCATAGTTGGAAAAGAGCTACAAAGATCACTGAGTCCAACCCTTGGCTCTGCTAAATCTCTGGAAGCCTTTTCCAAATTCTTGAATCCTGATAGGCTTTTACCACCCTCTCAGCAAAGAACCAGAGGGAAGGAAGAATTTCTTCCATCTCCTTTTATTCTGTAATTAGTGATTATAATGCTTAATACGATAACAGGATATTTGCATGGCTTTTACTTCCGTGTCAGAGGAAATGTGAACAACCTCCTGGAGAATTATGTGTCATATATACAAAATTACTGTGGACCTCATAATCTTCTCCATACAAAGTGTAAACAGAAAACATCTTTTTCCCTATTTTTTTTTTTCCCCAAAATGGCTGGCTTGAGTAGGCAACTTATGTGAAGGTGTTGAAAAGCTTTGTGGTTGAACCAGGAACTAAACCTGGCTCTATTATTAGATAAGCTATCAAGCTATGAGACTGTCCTTTCTATATGCCACTGTTTGTATCCACCTTCCTGAACAATATGAGTACATTGTTTCCCTCCATTCCCCATTCCTTTCCTAAGTTTTGATGACTGTTTGCAAGTAGCAGATATAAAAGAAGCTTGCAAAAGCTGTCACTGGAGAAACATTTGTTCAAACAGATTTGACACGAAGTCTAAGTTTTGCGAGACAGATTCCTAGGACAGCATTAATGGGCTGTGGGAGGCTTGAATGTATTTGTATGTATAGATATTTTCTGCTGCAATGAAAGTTTTTGAATTACACTTGACTTTCACAACAAGTAGGTAATTACATAAACAAAGAAGTAATAACCATACTTTTTTTTAGTGTGATCTTAAACTAGTCTAAAAATGCATTAGCTGAAAGAGAAAGAAGAGATAATTTGCTTCTTTGTGCGCATAGCTCTGTCGTTGTCATCATTCTACAAATGTCTGTTGTGGTTAACAAAAATTATTTATGAAATGCAAACGTATACATTTGCTGACATTGCTTTTAAATGTAAAAAACCCTGCACAGAAACTTAAGTAGAAGCAGAGGATGTAAATAGTTTCACGAACAGAGAGAATTTCTGACATCAGTGTTGAGATATATGGCCGTGGTTCACACAGACACCTGTGGAGGTTTATTGCCAAGTATGTCTTATTGGTTGGTATGTTTTTCTTCTGCATTTGAACTTGAGTCTGCAAACCTGGCTAGAGTGGTGAGAGGTTGTTGCTGTAAAGGTGCTTACAGTGTTTACTGAACAGGATTGTAAATCCTGCTCCATACAGTATCATTTTTGTTACATGTCTTACTATGCTGAGTACTACAGGTGATGGAGTATGTTAAGAAGTCCAGGACCATCCTATCTTTACTGAAAATTTCTTATTCTCATCTCAAAGTAACATGAAATAAAGGAGAAAAACTATCTTGATGTTGATAAGAAGGAGCATTTCTTCCTCTTCTCAAATTTAATATTTCACTAAGGATACAGTTATAGGTTTCTACAAGATATGCAGTCTGCCCAAATGTTATAAGAAGTGTAAGAAATGTTATAAGAAGTGTAAGAAAAAAAAAGAGTAAGAAATGTTTATTTTTTACAAGTTGATATCTGCTCACTTGAATGTTGCTTGAGTCTTCCTCTAAAGCAACTGTTGCTCCTATGTGTTCTTGTGCTATTATACTCTAAACAACAGCATCAACTGGTCAGTAGAAGCTAGGTCTTATTGCAGTATTATTTTAATATGTTACATCCAGAAGACCAACATTATCCTGGGCTGCATCAAAAGAAGGGTGGCTGGCAGATCTAGAGAGAGTTGATTGTTCCGCTCTACTCTGCTCTCATGAGGCTCTATCTGGAGTACTGTGTCAAGGTCCAGGAACCCTCAGCTCAGGGAAGATGTGGAGCTCTTGGAATGAGTCCAGAGCAGGGCCATAAAGATGATCAAAGGGCTGGAGCACCTTTACTACAAAAATTGGCTGAGGGAGTTGGGCTTGTTTAGTCTGGAGAAGACTCTGGGGAGACCTTACTATGGCCTTCCTGCACTTCAAGGGAGCATAAAAACAAGAGGTAAATCAACTTTTTTCATGGGTACATAGCGATAGGACAAGGAGGAACTATTTTAAACCTCAAGAAGAGAGAATTAGACTAGCTATTGGGGGAACATTTTCACTGAGAGGATAGTGAGGTTCTGGTACAGGTTGCACAGAGAAGCTGTGAATACCCAGTCCTCAGAGGAGTTCAAGGCTGGATTGGAGCAGCCTCATCTAGTGGATAGCAACTCTGTAGCAGGTGGTTGAAGCTTGATGATCTTCAAAATCTCTTCCAAACCAAGCTATTGTGTGGGTCTGTGATTCAATAACAGTTCCTATTATTATATGGGAAATCTCTGTGCATTGAGAAGTAAAATCTATAGGCAGAAATTTCTGCTCTGTTTTCTCTGCAGTCCCTGACTGACACAGCTGTGGTTCTGGGAGTTGGGAGAAGCAGGTCAGCTTTGATGATGTGCTGTACTTAAGTATTCTGACACAGCTAGATGGTGCCATGTTACTCCGTCTTCCTTCTGTTCTTAAGATGGTAGGAGTTAAAATTATGCCTAATTTGTGAAATCTTCGTAAGGCTAATTATAAACCAAGTTAAAAGTAGGCTGATGAGGACCCTGCCAGATGGAATCAGCCTTTACGTTTCTTCTTGGCAGTTGTAGGTGTAGTTAAAAGAAGTATCCTCCCCCAGTTCGTCTATCAGATATTACCTCTTGTTGTAACAATTCTTAAAAAAGGAAAAAATATATATATATGAGTAAAAACTATACACAGAAAGAAACCAAACAACAACTAAAATCCTCCTAACCTGCTCCCAACCGCAAAGGTAGAAGACACGTTTTAACTTCCAGGATAATGTAGAAGGTGCCCTACCATAGACGATTCTTACTAAAAATATGGGAAATTTGTTATATAACAAAATTGTAATTTCCATGTGTCTTATGCTATGTAGCATGTGATTCTTTACCAGCCTAATAAATATCTCAGTAACTGGCCTAGAAGTCATGAAAGAACTTAGTGAACAAGCCATTCCCATCATTTCCTAGCTTATGTCAGGAGCAGCAGGAGGCTTGCCTGCGTTACTCCCAGTTGTGCTGGACTGCAGATGAGGAGACAGCCTTACTCTGATCTTTATTTGCTTATTTAATGTTATGAGTTGTTGCAAAAAGAGCAAAGAATGACTAAATCAGAGTGTAGAGGTGGGTGTAGTGTTTTCCTTTACATTGCAACTTTCTACATGAGAGATGAAGGAGTTAACTTTGGTGGAGACTTTAGGTCATACTGCTAAAAATTGTTTTCTTTATTTTCTTCCTCCCCATGTCCTCTTTTTCCCTTATTTCATTCCCTTTGAATGTTCTCCATT
>VXAB01006373.1:214099-227132 GCA_013399175.1 Odontophorus gujanensis
TCTTTCCCTTTGAATTTTCCCCTTTCCCCCCCCCCCCCCCCCACACACACACACACACACTAGAATCTTTCTAGAAAGTTTAGTCCTTAGTTAGATAAATATAAAAGATTACTGATATTACAAAATATTCTGTCTATCTGTTCCCCAAGCAGGATGAAGTACAAGAAATACTTGTAAATTTAATGACATTCAAAGATAGTTTTTGATCTTTTGAAACTATGTTTCAATTGATTTTTTTTCCCCCTGTTTCTTCTCAGTGTACATAAGACCATGTTTTGAGGGACAGATCCAAACTGAAGATTTATTTTCATTTTATTGAATTTCCCATATTCTCATCTATTCCGTAATGGAATCAGAATTCCATTATGTATAGTGGAGAAAATACTGAATAAGCAAAATAAGGCCAAGCATGCCTTTATGACAGCAGAGCAACTGCTTTAATGTCAAAGATGACTATTCTGCTGCTAAATTAAGAATTACAATTTGTCTTACTTCTGGAAAAGTGTCTAATAAAATCACCTGTGAAGAAATGTTGTTTGATACTGAAACCCTTTACATACCAAAAGAGTTGAAAGTATTCTTGTTAGAGGAGATTCAGTGTACTCTTCTCTTCATAGTTTATTCATTTTTTTTACCTTTGAAGATGTCTAAAAAGATAGATTAAGCATTAGCAAATCCCATTCTCACCTCTTCCTCTACTGTTTTCCAGTCATAATAATTTTGCTACCATTCTGGTTTTGTGATGTGCAGGAAAAATATAAATGTTTCTTTTCAGAATGCTAAAGACTATGTTAGTAAATAGATACAGAAAGGTCTGACTGCTTCCTAAAGGTTTTTTTACCCGTTAAAAAATATCTTTTAAATCTTTTGATCAACATCTTCTCTTCACCTGGCATTATCCAGAATGCTTCTTCACCTGTAACTAATCTGCAGATAATTTTCAGAGGGTAGGATGACAAGGAGTACACAAAGAGAGAGCTGTTTGGCTATCTGCATTTCAGGTAGCTTGTCAGTCTGACTCTGGCAGGAGCATTTCTGTGTTAGAGATTTCAAATCCGTGTTTCCAGAGACCCAAGAAAGCGTGTTTGGATTTGCACTTTATTAAGTATACAGAGTAGAATGGAATTAACCACATGTCCCCTTGCTTGCTAGAGAAAGACCCATAAATATTTTCATTGCCAAATCTGTTGGAATTTGACTGTAGGCTCCTAACTAACATGCTGAGAAAAAGGCAAGAGGGCAATATATTTCCAAGATGAAGGTGTACCCACTTCTTGAAAAGTGTGAAAAAAAAAAAAAAGGAAAAAAAATCTATTTAGCAAACAAACAACAGCAACAAAAAAGCACCACCACAAAAAAGTGATATTAATGAAGCAATTTTCGCATTATCTGATTTGAACTTTAATAGGTCACTTATCATGTGTGGTGATAGGATGAGGGGAAATGGCCACAAACTGATGCGTAGAAAGTTCTGCAGGACTTCTTCACAGTGCAGGTGATGGAGCACTGGCACAGGCTGCCTGGAGGGGTGGTGGAGTCTCTTTCTCTGGAGGTTTTCAAGACCCACCTGGATGCCTACCTGTGCAACCTGGGCTAGGGAGCTGCTTTGACAGGGGGATTGAACTAGATGATCTCAAGAGGTCCCTTCCAACCCTACAATTCTGTGATTAAAAACAGTGGGAGGCTGGAAAGAAACATTGAGAACTGGTGTACAAAGAAGTTTAGGTGAGAGACACAACCAGGAAATGAGGGAAATACAGGCTTACTGATAGCAGTCTGTTTTCCCCTTCATCTGATGTCACATGGATGGATATAAATAAAGAGATGCCCTGGTGACCAATCTTGTTCATCAAAATGGAAATCATTTGCAGCTCAAGTGCACAGAAGAAAGCAGGTGTATAAACTATGAAGTAGGACATGAACATTTTGACTGAAAACATAGGAACTGACTTTGGCTTTTATTTTGTTATTGTAAAAGGAGTTAGTACTAAAATATTGCCTCCTATAACTTCAGCAGGTACTCCCCTTGTGAAAATCTTGATGATATAAAATCTTGATGACATAGGATTTAGAAACAAGCGGTGAGCAAGTTTCCACCAGAAATTTGTCTCTGTGCAAAAGTGTCAGTGCCTCAAATATTAGAGAATCACAAATCAAAACTGAATTGTAAACTGTGATGGGATTTCAGCTTGGGTTTGTTGGCTATGTACTTTTTCTTTGTGTAGCTTTTGAAAAAGTGTTTTCAGCTTTCTGAGAGTACACAGATGTGTCAGATTAAAGAGTCAATGGAGTTTGGCTTTTTGTACCCACTTGGTAAAAATAAAATAGAGGAAGGAAAAAAAAAACCTCTTAACGCTTTTCTGGAGAGAGCATAGTATGTAATCACCACAATTTTAGTGATTTAAAAACATCTGTTGAATAAACAGTTTATTTTAGTGGTGTCTTTGTTCTCTCTACCCTGTAGGGCTCACTTGAGAGAGGGTCTAGATTATCAGTACCTTCAATATCTACTAGGTTCTTCATTGCTACTCTTCTAGCTTGATTGCTTCTCCAATATTTTTGCTTCAAACCTGTGGAAGAATGGTGTTTTGTAAGACTTTATTGCATTGTTGAATGTCAATTGAAATTTTTTAAGTTCTCTGAAGTGCAGGGGATGTATAATAGTGAGATGTGTGTGACTGAATGCTGCCCTTTAGCTTTAATACATTTCTGTGCTATCAAAACAGACAGAGCCAGAAGTGTACTTGCTATGATTAGGGACATGTGGTTTTGCTCTTGAAGACACGCTGTTCTTGCTCTTGAACCAAGTTGGACTGCTCTTAGTCTGAAAACAGCTATGGGCTTGTCTTATTCTTTTATTTATTATGCATATTATTAAGTAGTCCTTTGCCAGCTGTGTTCTGGAGAGTGCCTGTTGTAAAACACAGATGATCTGGGAAAACTATACAGAAAATACAAGTCCATTGGGTGTGACTTAAACTTTGGTTCACTTTGTCCTACCCCAATATAGCAACTGAAATGAGTCCTACCTGCAAAGAGAAATATGGAGGAGGAAGACAAGGGCGTTTTACCCTTGGCTTTCAGTAAATGAGGCAGCAATTTTTCCTAACTGAGGACTGTCTCCTGATATCTAGACTGGACTTTGTGTCTTGTCTTTGGAATGGGTGGCTTTTTCCCCATGCTCTTGACATTCATTAGGTTTTGGGAGGCACAGGGAGCCCTAGCTGAGGTACGAAGCAGGTACTTTGCCTCCTTGACACTTAAATCAGGACATGTCCTTCCATTTATCAGAATGAAGTCTTATTGAATAGTGTCCACACATGGTGTATGAGGTAGTGTGTGTAGTGATCTTGTCTTGCTGATATTGCACCAGCAGGAAAATCTACTGAAGAGCAGGCATCTTTTACTCTTCCAGTTGGCCCATGCAAGTCGTTATATCTGCAGGCTCATGCTGAGGAACTTGACTTGCTGATGCCATGTCTGTTCAAGGGCAGAAAAAAAAGAAAAAAGGCCTTTGAAAACTAGAACTGTCAATCTGGCTGTTTCAGCAACTTCCTTTTATTTTGAATGACTTCAAAATGTTCTTTCAAAGTTTTATATCAGAGATGTGAGGTTGTGATTTTCTTCCGGAATCAAAGAAAAGGAAGGGAATAGGAGATACTCCTCAGAAAGAAATCTTATCATCAAATGTAATTCACAAAAGAAAAATAGAAAGAATTAGCCCACAAATGAGTCCATATAAGTTTCCCCTACTGTGATAGTTTTTCATCCTATCTTTTATATGTTCAGAATAAAATACTTGCCAGTATGACTGTGGTGTCAGCACTGCGTAGAAAGAGCACTTTATACCTGCTAAAACCACTACTATTAAAGTCACTTATGTTGGATTGCTAAACAAAAGCGTTTATGCCATCAAAAAATCAGATTGTTATAGCTGCATGTAAACAAAGATGTAGGAATATAACCAGAAGTCATATCACTATCCAATACTGCTACATAGAAAGGAGTTTTCCAAAGTTGATCTGGACCAAAAGCTTCTCCTGTGTGTGTGGGTGGTACTACCTGTATATCTGTCTATCTATCTCAATGTATGCATATAAACTGTTTTTGTGTGGCCAACAGGGTTCTCATGTTTCTGCTTTCCTAATTTGAAAACTAAAGTGTGTGGTTGACTTAGAGTGATGTGAACCTCCACAGAATGGTCAGTAAGCTTCTCCTGTGTTCCTAAGAACTCAGCACCTGTTGAAATACACAGTGCTTTCATGTACTCCTTTCTCCCTTTGAGGCAGAAAGGATACCACCTCTGCAAGCCTTTGGATGTTCCTCCGGAGAAACCAAGTAATTGGCAAATTTTTCAATCATTGGAACCAGATTCCTCTGGAAGTTGTTGAAAACCTACTTATTCCTGAAAATCCTGTGGCGCTAGTAGTAGATCCAGCAGCCGGTTGAAAGCTATTTGCCATTGTCAGGTCACACTAGGTCTCTATTAACTAGCAAAAAACATTTTGAATGTTTGGTATCTATTTCATTTTCTGGTTTGAAGTCTGTGGTGCTTTGTACTTTCTCATAAGATGTGATAGTCACTCATGAATGACTTTTATACGTTCTTGCGGCAGAAACCATGCAGCACCTCATTTTGTGAGCTTAAAAGCATTTTCAGCAAGTGTCTTTACATTTCTTTGTGCCGTAGCTGTGAACATTGTGAATTTAGGAACATTTTTGTCAAAGGCCAGGGCACATGCCAGCTCCACAGAGGCTGAGTTTAAAAGTACAGCATTTATTACCTCATGCACTGAAAAGAATTCAATGGCTCAGTATCCTTGTGGGATTTTGTAGTAGTTGATTTTTATCAGATTTCACAAACATCTGGATTTTCTACTAAGTTTTGGAGTTTGGAAATGATTTTGCTTTGTTTTGCTTGATTCTTGATTGAAGATCCATGATTCAGAGAGCAAAAGGAATAACAAAACTCATGAATAGAAAAAAATTGAGAGCAGTAAATCAGCTTGAACTGTTTTAATCAATTGATGATGAAATTATTTTTTCATTATTTGATCAATTTCATATTTGACTCAATAATATTCATCATAGAAAATCTCTTCTGCTCCTTCTTGTTGTCTGCTAAATAAGTTACTAGAGTGGTTTTAAGAGAGACCTATACTGCACAGGGAAGCTATACAAATTCTATTGTCACCGGGTAGTCCATTTTGTAGTCCAGAGGGTGTGCATGTTTCTGAAGTTTGAAAGAATTTGATCCCACGTTTTTCACTTTGGCTCCTCTAAGAGATCAAAGTAATGTATTTGCTTCTGCTTGTCACTTCTCCACCTTTCTCAAAAATTAAGTTTATGAACAAGTCCGTTTATTGAGCTCATATTTAAAGAGTAATTTTACAAATGTAAGCCTTGTTGGCTACTGGCAAATGGACTAAGTGGAATTCCATGAGCTTGTTGTACATTATTTATAAATCTTATGAATTATGTATTGATTTTTCTGGTTCTGTTTTCTGATCCTAAAGCCTAATATGCTGATCCATGTTTTTGCAGCCATGCTGACTCTGGGGGACAATTGTAAAGTTACTAATATTTATTATAATTTGATCTATTAAGTTCCTCTTATAGTGTGAAAGCTCATCTTTCATTTCTATCTTCACCTAATACTCATTCTGGTTTCCTCATTTTTTTAAGTAGAGAGCTCCATTTTAACCATGAGTTAGAAAGGAAGACAACCTCTCTAGGAAGGCCTATTGCAAAAAGGTAGAAACCTAAACAAAATCTTTGCAATGTTTTCTTTCAGTATCATCTGAAAGAAAAAAGAATACCTGAAAAACAGCATTTGATTTCTAAATACATAATATAGTAATATATTGAAGCATGATTAAAATACTCTCAGAGAAACGTTGTTTGACAAATGTAAATTAACCACAGCCTTTTTTGAAACATACATTGCAGTGTTTTGAGAAAATGAAATTTGTAGTGTGGCATTATACTTCTGGCCTGACATCTGAATAAACTGGAAGTGTTACGTATTTCAGGGGAATGAGTATATATATAAAAAAAATAATAATCGAATCATAGAATATCCCAAGTTGGAATGGACCCATGAGGATCATGGAGTCAAGCTCCTGGTTCTGTGCAGTATTGCCCCAAAATCTTAGGTTTCCCCTCCTAATAATTTGTTGTTTAGCCATAACTAAAACAAAGATGAGTGAAAAGCTCTGAATATGCACAGGATCCTAGGTACTCATAACCAGGTATTTTTAGGTTCATTTGGAAAAAACAAAAGAAGTGTTATTTTGCATCTAGTGTGGAATATTATGTATGTGCTCTATATGCTCTACATACCAAATCTTTTGAAATCTGTATTAAATAGTAGCTACGGGCAAGGTGAGAAGGTTACAGAAATACAATAAATGATTTAGTTTCTTGGTTATACTGATGTAAAATTACTTGATGTTTTAGAATGGATTTTTAGTAGACATATGTGTGGCATACTGGCTGCACATGATATGAGGGGTATAGTGTATTCACTCACAAGGTGGCAGGTAACCATACTTTTTTCTAAGGCAAAAAGGAGGTCACAGTTTTGGTTATTAATTATTGTCTTTAGCAAGTCTGTATCCTTTGTCAAAGGAGAATGCATTGAACTTAAAAACCCACAGAAGTAAAACTAAAGTGGTTTGTTCTTGTCACCAGAATTCCAAGATAAATGTTGTAACAGGGATCAGACATAATATATTATATATCTACAGACATTGCACATTTTTCTCCTGCTGTATTTCAGGACTGAGACTTCTTTATATGACAGTTATGGAAAATCTGAAGTGCCTGGAATCTGCAAAAATAGAAAGTTCTGAATGCATTTAATGAAAGTTTAATTTGTGAGTTATATTGGCTTAGAAATAACTACTGATGAGTGAAACCCGAAGGTGCATCTGTTCAGACACAGTTCTATATTTAAACTTGTTGAGGATTTCAGTCTTGTAGTGTAGGTTTCCTCACTGTCCTTCCTTTCCTATGTTTTTTATGCTTAAATTAACTTGCTTGTTTATGGCAAGTCTTAACACATCTTTCTAGTGTTTCATATGGCTTATCTCTTCTACCAATACATTCTAGCATATTGGTGTAACATGTTTGATTAGCCTTTTATTCTCTTTCCCCTTGTGGACTTTAGCAAGGATCTTTTGTACAGATCTTGTACCTTCTTCAGACTCCATTGTGGTATTCCTGAGGTGGTTCTCTAGGCTTTTGTTTTGCATGGAGGATTTTATCATAGAAGTTTTGCAGGTCTGCCAGGACTCAGCATGAAATTCCTGCAGGCTATGGCTTGTCTTTCTGTCACAGGAAGGAAATCGTATCAATTGCTATAATTCACAAGTCTTGGTGTAGGGCTCTTACATGTTTGCAAAGCTTAATAAAAAACATGGACAATAAACAAGCACATTGTGGTTTGCGTGGTTCCCCCATTTCTCAAAGGCTCACACATCAGCGAGCATTGTGTATAAACAGACAGAACCAAACCTTGGTGAGCAGAGAGCAGCAAGCATTTAAGCTCAACAGGAAATATTCTGTTATTTCTCCAAGTTGTGATTGGAGAGACACAGGAAGAGCTGTTGTTCACTAAAAGAGTGTTTTCTCCTGTGATTGCAGCAGATCACCTTTTAAGAGAGGCAGTTTTTCCTCATGTTTGGCCTGATTTTGGTTTCCGGAGTAACCTACAGGAGCTGATCCATTTGCATGAGTAAGAAGGTGTAGCCAGTGAGAGATGTTTGCTGATGTGATAAAGTTATGCCTGTTGGCTCTGGTACTAGTTATTTCTTGTCAGATTTCATTATAATCAGTCAAGATAAATATTGGGACAGTGGAGCTCTATCTGTACAAAATCATGTCTGTCTCAGATCAAGGTTGACTAAATACATGCGTCTAAGAAGCAGTATCTCCTACGACTCTTCAGTCATCTCTGCTACCTATACCTTAAGAAAAATATTAGTTCTTTGATTCCTTTTGATTGTCGAAGTTGCTCTGTTCCAGGAAATAATTCAGCACCAGTACATGTATGACCTGACTTAACTCCCAAAATGTAAAAGATGGTATGCTAACGAGGCAGGCTGTGTTAATTTGATGAAATTAAAAATCAAGGCAGTAAGTAGGAAGTCAAGTTTTGCAACGTGACAAGGTACAGGAAGGACAACTCTGCTGGCAGACGTAAGAAGATGTGAATTCAGATGCTGGTGGAGCCAACATGGTGGGAGGTGGTGAAATCTGCGGGGAGCCCTCGCAGCAGGAGGCTGATGAAGTGTTGGAATTACTATATCTGAGATGGTGGCAGAAACATGGGTATCAGTGCTGCTGTGGCAGACAGATTGCTTGCATAGTGATTCAGATCTAGATGAGGTGAATAATAAGGAAGGGGAAGTGATTAGCCCTGGGCAGTGGATTTTTTCTATTTTCTTCTCCAGAACAGGTGCCAGCAGTAGGTGCCTTTGAAACATGACAGTTGCTGATATCAGAAATATCAGAAGCTTTGCGGAAGGGAACCAACTATGAAACTTTTATTGTTATTGTATATTTTGTCATGGGTATGGTCTTAGAAGTCTTTTTATATTAGTGGATGAAGAACTACTTTCTTAATCTAGTGTTTGTTTTATGATTAGGATAGGGAACAGTATCATAGCATCCTTAGAGTTGGAAGGGACATCTGAAAGCCATCCATTCCAACTCCCCTGCAATGAACAGGGACATCCACGGCTCGATCAGGTTGCCCAGGGCCTTATTCAGCCTCACCTTGAAAGTCTGCAGGGACAAGGCATCAACCAAAACGCTAGGCAATCTGTTCCAGTGCCTCACTACCTACACAGTAAAATATTTTTTCCTTATATCTTACCTAAATCTACCCTCTTTAGGTTTGAAACCAGTTCCCCTTGTTCTATCACCACAGATGCTGCTAAAGAGTCTGTCCCCTTCTTTCCTGTAGCTCCCATTTAGATTTCAAAAGGCCACTATCAGGTTTCCCCAGAACCTTCTGTTCTCCAGGCCTGAAGAGCCCCAGCTCACTCAGCGTGTCCTTGTAGGAGAGGTGTCCCATTACATGGATCATTTCTGTGGCCCTTCGCTGAATGCACTTTAACATGTCTGTGTCTTTCCTGTACTGAGGACTCCACATCTGGACATAGTACTCCAGATGAGGTGTCGCCAATGCAGAGTAATGGGGCAGGATCATCTCCCTCGTGCTGCTGACCATGCTTCTCTTGATGCAGTCCAGGATAAGATTGGCTTTCTAAGGTGCACATTGCTGGCACACATCCAGCTTTCCATCCATCGGTACCCCCAGGTTTTTCTCGGCAGGGCTGTGCTCAGTCTTTTCATCCCCCAGCTTGTATTGGCAGTGGAGTTATATCTGAGCATGCAGTTTAGAAGAGATTCCATCTCCTCTTTTTTTTTTTTTTTTCCCAAACCTCTCCTTCTAGTCCTGCTTGTCTGTCTTGGAACTATACATCAGCTAGACTGGGAAGGAACAAATTTGAGAGCATGAAAACAGAGCAAATGGAGTATAAGTGCGGGAGAGAAAGACAAGGCAAAGTTCATGAGGAAATAGAAAGCTGGGAATTGAATGAAAAAGCAAGAATAGATTCTTGATGTATCTTGTCAAGGGAAAAATAGCTGATTAAAAGTCAAACTTTTATATGTTCTTATTGTTTCAAGTGATAGAGTCAGGGCTGAATGACACAAAAGAATTAAAGTTATTTGTGTAAAAAGTACATCTTGATTGAAAAAAGAAAAAAAAAGCAACAACAAGGAAACTGGCAAGGTAAAGGGACACCTTTGAGGTATATTTGAACTTTCCTAACATTTTTTTTTACTATTACTGGATTATTTTTTCCCATCTATGATTGATTGATGGGAAAAGCTCTAAAGCCTAAGAATTATTTTTGTAGAACGGCTTCTAAAGGTCTGATAAAAACAGAAATTCTGTAACTAACTCAGTTTGCTCAAATTTTCTACTCTTGATGTGCTGAAAATGTATCCCTTGACAATTAAGCACATGGATATATCTTGCTTTGACATCAATGTTTCCTTGCCATCTTAGCTTATGGACTTTCTGAAAACGGTGGTCCAGGATCTGTGAGCAGTTTGCGCCACATTACTAACATGAAGAAAGAAACCCCAGGGTAAAACTGAATCAAAGCATATCGTTCCCATGTTTCTCTTTTCTTCAGTCCAGGGTTTTGATGGCATGCCTTTGGCTCTTCTAATTCCATTCACGTTTCTGGACCTGTTTCTGATGGTCTGAAGGGAACTCTCATAACTGAATCAAGTCCAAATTATTCTTCCAGTTACACCTAGAGATTTTTTTTCTGTGCATTGTGTGCCTGGGATTAACAGTCTCTCCAAACAGTTTTATTCCAAATCCTCTCTGTTGCAAGGACGGATGTGTTGAATATAAGCTGCCTGCAGAGCTTTCCCTTTTGTACTGGTAGCATGGTCTGTACACTGATGGCCTGGGTGCCTTGTTTGAAAGCTTTTCTTTGAGGCCTGATTAGACCTGTTGTTAAATTCAGCGCTCTTTACTGCTTTGATCAACCACAAGGGATGCCCTTGGGCATGAATAAAAATGATAAAGCTGGATGTTTATGGCATTTTGAAACCTGTACTTCCAAGCAGTTTTTTTTCTACAGATAATGCCCCTAGAAAACCTTAAGGATATTTTCACGTGTGCAGGTACACACACCTGCAAAGTTTTTGGAAACTACCAGGTCACATATAAAATGCTGAAGTAAATTGTGAAGTATCATGAACTATTTTAAAATACTGTGAAGCTTTTTTAAACCATTGCTGACAATAAAGACAACGTGTGGCTAAATGTTGCTATGCAGATTTACAGATGTATTTGTGCCTTAAAAGTTATGTCATTTGAAATCAGGGAAGAAAACTCTAGCTCTACTCTGGTGTTAGAAAGTGTCATTCCTTTGTTCCTCATGATGCGCACTGGGTGTCTTGGCAGAACAAGCACATTCTCTTGGAGTTCAGGTTCTATATTTAAACAGTTCAGACATATGTATGCAGTACATTGGCATTCATGTTCTTTTTTTTTTTTTTTCCAAAAGAAATCATTAATGAATGCTTACGTCCCTCTGCACATACGCAGTGGCAGCCTCCAGTGGTCTTTGACCACTTAGTTTCTCCCTGCTTTTGCATCATCAGCTTCATCACAGAGACTTTTGGCTGACCTTTAGCTGTTTTTCTTCAATTTGGGAAACTTCCTTTGCTTGTTAGGCCATAATGAGCAACTTTCTATCTTAGTGCGCTCTAATCCAAGATAATATATGAGGAATCTGAGGGTCCTTGCAGATGGAGAATGTGAAGATAAAAATAGTCTGTTATGACTACAGTGCTTCTTGCGAAGGAGAATCATTGAAAGAAACAAGGTTCACACACCAATCAAAGTTGAAATTGAACATTTTAGAACTAGCAATCATTGATTCCTTTTGCTGAACTAATGTATTGGTCTTTAAACTAATGTACTGATCCTTATTGCTAAACAAACCAGCCTATATCAAGTGTTATCCATGTCTCTCAACAGAATCATCCTGCTTAAACTACATTTTGCAAGATTAGGATTAATACTTTTCCTTCATATTTACAGCAAAGTGTAGAGTAAGCTGTTCTCCTCTAACATCACTACCACACAGAAATTCAGTGTTTCATAGCACAAATATTTCACAGCACAAATATTAAAATTACTGGGCTTGGCAAATCTTTTGCAATCAGTTCTGATAATGTGTATATTACAAGGGAAAATGATTAAGTTGAGGAACTGAACTTTTCTCAGAAGCAGTCATAGCTGTTGAAATGCTGAAGTTCACATTTAAGAGGCTTCTAAATGGGGATGGACTATGTGTTTGCAGCATCCATTAGGACTGGATTTTCTGAAGCCTGTCTCATGCTTACTCTTTGCGTGGAGCACTGTTGACAAGTTGTGAAACAGGAATAGATTAATTCATGGGTATAGTGCAATATATGCCTGGATGCTTTACTGACAAGGATTTGAGTTATGTTTTTTCAATGAGTAGTTTTTATTTCAAGTGTATGCTTTCTCCTCTTAGTTCTGTGCAGGGTACTTTTTTTTTAGCAACTGGAGGTGACTGCTGAAAATGAAGAACAAGTTTGTGAACAGCAGTCCTTTAATCAACCTCCCGTACTACCACCCACTCTTTCAGAAGTGACACCTTGCTCATCTTTGGTGTCTGAAGAGGTACAGAAGCAGGGTTAGGGTCAGGGATCAATGTGAATGCGTACCCTCAGACCAGTGGTCCCAAAACACTATGCCAGACTTTATAACTGCATGCTTCCTCTGAATAACAAATGGACCTGGCTTTATGAAAAATATCTCAATTCAAAAAACAATTAAAAAAAAAATGACAGAATAACCCTTATTCACTGCGGTCTGCCAGCTAAGAAAGCAAGGAGACAGGAGCACAATATAAAGTCCCATTTGCTGACAACTAAATCAAAAAATGTCATCCCACTGGGCACACAAATACACAGTTTGGAGAAAAATATACAGGTGGGTACTATACACAGTATCCTGTTCCTTCCCACAAGGGGACCTGAATGTATTTAAGGGCCTTTTTTCTTTGTGAGTTGGAAACGTTGTGGGCAGAAATGGTGAAATGATGCAAAGCACTATTTATAATCTCCATCTCCATTTCAAATAGTGGTTTGTTCCTGTGGCTGTGTTGGCTTATTTAGACAGCGTTTCTGCTCCTTCATTGCACAGATGGGTGTGCAGATCCTTTGTGAGCAAACACTCATTGTTTTCCATTAGCAAAATGCCGTTGTTTCTGTTAACGGGAAGAAAGAAAGAACTACCCTAAACTCTCCTGAGACCGTGCCAGATACTTGTGATAAATGGTGTGGGTTTAAATCTTTTATTGAGGGCTCCCTGAGGAAACCTTGTTAAAAGTAATCTTTGGAGAATTAAGCACGAGAATAAGTCATTGCTGGTGGAATAGCACAGAAACCTCCAAATCTGAAA
>VXAB01006373.1:227558-325034 GCA_013399175.1 Odontophorus gujanensis
TTATTTTATTTTATTTTATTTTATTTTATTTTATTTTATTTTATTTTATTTTATTTTATTTTATTTTATTTTATTTTATTTTATTTTATTTTATTTTATTTTATTTTATTTTATTTTATTTTATTTTATTTTATTTTATTTTATTTTATTTTATTTTATTTTATTTTATTTTATTTTATTTTATTTTATTTTATTTTATTTTATTTTATTTTATTTTATTTTATTTTATTTTATTTTATTTTATTTTATTTTATTTTATTTTATTTTATTTTATTTTATTTTATTTTATTTTATTTTATTTTATTTTATTTTATTTTATTTTATTTTATTTTATTTTATTTTATTTTATTTTATTTTATTTTATTTTATTTTATTTTATTTTATTTTATTTTATTTTATTTTATTTTATTTTATTTTATTTTATTTTATTTTATTTTATTTTATTTTATTTTATTTTATTTTATTTTATTTTATTTTATTTTATTTTATTTTATTTTATTTTATTTTATTTTATTTTATTTTATTTTATTTTATTTTATTTTATTTTATTTTATTTTATTTTATTTTATTTTATTTTATTTTATTTTATTTTATTTTATTTTATTTTATTTTATTTTATTTTATTTTTGTTGTTGTTTTTTTCAGGGAAAGTAAAAATCTACAGAATGTCTTTCTGTTCACTTATGAATGATACGACTGCACAAAACAGCACAAAACTAAAATAATTATCCTTAAAGGGTATTGAAAAGATGAGGTCAGTTTCAAAATGGATGTGCTGTTCTATTTTTAAAGTGCCCAGATGTTTCCATTTCTTTTTTTTTTCTTTCGTTCTTTGAAGTACTTATACAGCCTGGCCAAGTTTGAGAATTTTTGTCCTAGGGTATGTTTGATGTTAGAAAAATGAAAAAAAACGAAACAAACTAAACCAAAAAGAACCCCCAAACACTGTGTTTTTGTGTGAATTTAGGAATGAGGAATTAGACATATTTTATACTAGATTTCTTTATTGTGTACACAATTTTTTTTCCCCAGGAAATTAAGTGATTCATTACACTTAATTCATAAAACACTTTTGTTGACAAATTTTGGTTTAAAAAGATTTATTTAACCAAAAAAAATTATCAAGTTGGCAAAGGAAGATCGCCTTGGATTTTTTTATTTCAAACAAATTTTAGAATTCCTCTCTGGGGATTGCATCTTCCAACCAACACAAAACAGGTTTACAGTGATTACAGTACAACTTTTGGTTTTCTTTTCCTTTAAACGTTTGCCTTTTTGGGCAAAATTATTGCATGTATAACTATATGTATGCACATAACTAGGGAGTATTCTGTAATATGAGGGCTGGAGCACCTCCTCAACAAAGACATGCTTCAGGGAGCTGGGCTTGTTAAGTCTGNCCCTTATTCACTGCGGTCTGCCAGCTAAGAAAGCAAGGAGACAGGAGCACAATATAAAGTCCCATTTGCTGACAACTAAATCAAAAAATGTCATCCCACTGGGCACACAAATACACAGTTTGGAGAAAAATATACAGGTGGGTACTATACACAGTATCCTGTTCCTTCCCACAAGGGGACCTGAATGTATTTAAGGGCCTTTTTTCTTTGTGAGTTGGAAACGTTGTGGGCAGAAATGGTGAAATGATGCAAAGCACTATTTATAATCTCCATCTCCATTTCAAATAGTGGTTTGTTCCTGTGGCTGTGTTGGCTTATTTAGACAGCGTTTCTGCTCCTTCATTGCACAGATGGGTGTGCAGATCCTTTCTGAGCAAACACTCATTGTTTTCCATTAGCAAAATGCCGTTGTTTCTGTTAACGGGAAGAAAGAAAGAACTACCCTAAACTCTCCTGAGACCGTGCCAGATACTTGTGATAAATGGTGTGGGTTTAAATCTTTTATTGAGGGCTCCCTGAGGAAACCTTGTTAAAAGTAATCTTTGGAGAATTAAGCACGAGAATAAGTCATTGCTGGTGGAATAGCACAGAAACCTCCAAATCTGAAATCATGAGTGTCTGGGTCAGACAACCTGGGTTAAAGGATCAGTGCAGAAGTTTGGTGATGGCAATAAATTGTATATGTGATGAGCTAAACTTCCATAGGGACACACAAGCAGGCCCTATATATTCTTGCAGTCTGGTGTGTATGTTGAGCTTTTATACTGAGATGACTGAAATTTCACATGCAGTATTTTTGATAACCCGATCTATAAGCATAAAACTTGCTTTCTGTGAATGTTCATACTCTCTACAAAGCTGTAAGCTGTGCAAGGTGTGAAGTAGAAAGCACTGACATCAGGTTATTTTTTTTTTATTAAGTTATAATTCAGTCCCATAAGAGGAAGGCTCAGAAGTGAATGAATGAAAATAAGCATGAAGTTCATATAAATGCTTCTTATACTGTAGTTAACACAAACGTCCAAGGAATTAAGGGGTATAGGTAACTTTTGCTCTCTTTCTTGTTCTCTGACACTTCCTCTCCACTCTGATTTTCCAAGATCAACGTATAGGAGCAGTGGAAAAATAAGAGGACATTTTGTCTTCCAATGAAAGGTTTTGTGGTTTTGTTTGTTTGGTTTTTTTTTTTTCATTTTACAGATGTTTATTTTTCTATGATCACTGATATTCTGTAGTCTTTAGTTGATGATGAAAATGTGAAACAGTCCAGAAACTGACTTTAAAATAAAACTACTGTTTATGAAAGCATTAGCTTAGAAGAGAACAAACTTACTCAAAATATTGTGACGCTTCCTATATCTCCAATCTTGCTAAAACTTAAATTGAGAGTTTACCTTCTCAGTGACCTCTCACTTTTCAAGTGTTTACGGTCACAGTTATCTGCAACTATTCCATGTTACAAGTTATGGCTGAAATTGTTACTTTCTTAATAAAATATTCTTGAAAACTGTGTGGCTTGCCTGACAGTTATGTCCAGAGAAGCATGACCATTGTAATAATAGAAAGATTTACTTTGCATTTGTTACATTTACTCTTTCAAATTCCAATTACAAAAAAATGGACACTGTTAAAGTATAAACAAACATTGTCATCTGCAGTGTCTTGTCCGCCTTCAGTGACAAATGACCTTAAAAAAATGTAATTTCAGAACCCTTGGAAGTTTTACTTGGTGACAAAGAGTAAACAGTGAATAAGTGCCTGCTATGCATAAGGCTTGCCTTCTAAAAACTCTTTCCTGAGCTTCTGCAAAATACTCAACCACATATAATTTAACACAACTGGAGTAGCCACCACAGTGTAGATAGAGAAACTTAAAGTGGGGCACATTGGCAGTACCACCTAGACAATGTCTGCTGTCTGTATCTTCCTCAGTCTTGCTCACATGCAGTTTGTTCACAGGGTTTTTCTTTTACTCTAAATTAAGATTGTTTTGGATCCCTTCATTTGATATACCTTTTTCCTCCTGTTTTCTTCCAAGCCTGAGGTAACTGCAACCTCATTTCTGCAACTGGCAGTACTTCTCAAACGAACTCTTATGCAGCTACTGGAAACTTAAACAGTTTCTCAGCAGAATTATTCTGAGCCAGAAAAGGAGAAATTCAGAATTACTGNAAATTTTAGAATTCCTCTCTGGGGATTGCATCTTCCAACCAACACAAAACAGGTTTACAGTGATTACAGTACAACTTTTGGTTTTCTTTTCCTTTAAACGTTTGCCTTTTTGGGCAAAATTATTGCATGTATAACTATATGTATGCACATAACTAGGGAGTATTCTGTAATATGAGGGCTGGAGCACCTCCTCAACAAAGACATGCTTCAGGGAGCTGGGCTTGTTAAGTCTGACGAAGAAAAGGCTGCGAGGAGACTTAATTGCAACCTTCCAGTATTTAAAAGGGGATTGTAAAAAGGAGGGGAATCAACTTTTTCAAGGGAAGGTAGTGATAGGACAAGAGAAAGTGATTCTAAGTGCAAGGAGGGAAGGTTTAGATTGAATATCAGGGGGAAGTTCTTTGAAGAGAGCGTGGTTGAGGGTGCTAGAACAGGCTGCTCAGAGAGGTGGTAGATACTCCATCCCTGGAGGTGTTTAAGACAAGGTTGGGTGGAGTCCAGGGTAACCTGGTCTGGTACCAGATCTAGAGATTGGTGGCCCTGCCTGTGTCATTGGAACTTAATCCTTGTGGTCCCTTCCAATGCAAGCCTCTGATTCTACGACAGTCTTGAAATTTAAGAGACAGCATAAGTATTCTTGCCTGTGCCATTTTTTTATGTGAGGAAGAGATATGCGATTACATAACTAGTAAGGATCACAAGAAAACTCTAAAACTAGTTTTAGTCTATGTAGTTCTTAAAGGGTAAAAAGGCTTTTGCAGCAAGTCTAAGATTCTTTCTCTCTCCAGGCATCCCAGACTTGTTATTGCTCCTCTGGGATTTCTCATGGCTTCCTAGTAGGGAATGTATTGCTTCTCTGGCAGCAGTATGAACTTGGGCTAATGATGTTCATATGCTGTTATTTTTAATACTCTGAGATAGACCAACAAGGGAAACAAAAGGTTTAATTGGTTCGGAATTCTTGAGACATATTTTCTTGCAACATTTAGGAGATCTCTGAGACCATTTTGNTTAAGGGGTATAGGTAACTTTTGCTCTCTTTCTTGTTCTCTGACACTTCCTCTCCACTCTGATTTTCCAAGATCAACCTATAGGAGCAGTGGAAAAATAAGAGGACATTTTGTCTTCCAATGAAAGGTTTTGTGGTTTTGTTTGTTTGGTTTTTTTTTTTTTTTTTTACGATGTTTTTTTTTCTTTTATCACTGATATTCTTTTGTTTTTTGTTTNGTTGATGATGAAAATGTGAAACAGTCCAGAAACCGACTTTAAAATAAAACTACTGTTTATGAAAGCATTAGCTTAGAAGAGAACAAACTTACTCAAAATATTGTGACGCTTCCTATATCTCCAATCTTGCTAAAACTTAAATTGAGAGTTTACCTTCTCACTGACCTCTCACTTTTCAAGTGTTTACGGTCACAGTTATCTGCAACTATTCCATGTTACAAGTTATGGCTGAAATTGTTACTTTCTTAATAAAATATTCTTGAAAACTGTGTGGCTTGCCTGACAGTTATGTCCAGAGAAGCATGACCATTGTAATAATAGAAAGATTTACTTTGCATTTGTTACATTTACTCTTTCAAATTCCAATTACAAAAAAATGGACACTGTTAAAGTATAAACAAACATTGTCATCTGCAGTGTCTTGTCCGCCTTCAGTGACAAATGACCTTAAAAAAATGTAATTTCAGAACCCTTGGAAGTTTTACTTGGTGACAAAGAGTAAACAGTGAATAAGTGCCTGCTATGCATAAGGCTTGCCTTCTAAAAACTCTTTCCTGAGCTTCTGCAAAATACTCAACCACATATAATTTAACACAACTGGAGTAGCCACCACAGTGTAGATAGAGAAACTTAAAGTGGGGCACATTGGCAGTACCACCTAGACAATGTCTGCTGTCTGTATCTTCCTCAGTCTTGCTCACATGCAGTTTGTTCACAGGGTTTTTCTTTTACTCTAAATTAAGATTGTTTTGGATCCCTTCATTTGATATACCTTTTTCCTCCTGTTTTCTTCCAAGCCTGAGGTAACTGCAACCTCATTTCTGCAACTGGCAGTACTTCTCAAACGAACTCTTATGCAGCTACTGGAAACTTAAACAGTTTCTCAGCAGAATTATTCTGAGCCAGAAAAGGAGAAATTCAGAATTACTGTGAAGTCTCTAACATCCTTATGCCAATAGCCAGCAATAGATAACATGTGAGAACAGATTAGTAATAACAAAGGGCCAACCACAGACACAGTGTGCGGCTCATTAGGAACACATCCTGACAGTCTCGAACCAGAAACTACCGTGCAGCATGGTGTTGCAGCGAGTAAAACTTAGAGCTGTGCAGGTATTTGGTTTTTGAATCTATTGGTCAAGTTTAAACACTGTGAATATGTGGCTGGGAGAGTTTCATGTCGACTAAAAGTGTAAGGTTCTGAAAGCTTACCAATTGGATTTTTTTGTTTATATGTTGGGTGGTTTTTCTTTTGNAGGAAGATCGCCTTGGATTTTTTTATTTCAAACAAATTTTAGAATTCCTCTCTGGGGATTGCATCTTCCAACCAACACAAAACAGGTTTACAGTGATTACAGTACAACTTTTGGTTTTCTTTTCCTTTAAACGTTTGCCTTTTTGGGCAAAATTATTGCATGTATAACTATATGTATGCACATAACTAGGGAGTATTCTGTAATATGAGGGCTGGAGCACCTCCTCAACAAAGACATGCTTCAGGGAGCTGGGCTTGTTAAGTCTGACGAAGAAAAGGCTGCGAGGAGACTTAATTGCAACCTTCCAGTATTTAAAAGGGGATTGTAAAAAGGAGGGGAATCAACTTTTTCAAGGGAAGGTAGTGATAGGACAAGAGAAAGTGATTCTAAGTGCAAGGAGGGAAGGTTTAGATTGAATATCAGGGGGAAGTTCTTTGAAGAGAGCGTGGTTGAGGGTGCTAGAACAGGCTGCTCAGAGAGGTGGTAGATACTCCATCCCTGGAGGTGTTTAAGACAAGGTTGGGTGGAGTCCAGGGTAACCTGGTCTGGTACCAGATCTAGAGATTGGTGGCCCTGCCTGTGTCATTGGAACTTAATCCTTGTGGTCCCTTCCAATGCAAGCCTCTGATTCTACGACAGTCTTGAAATTTAAGAGACAGCATAAGTATTCTTGCCTGTGCCATTTTTTTATGTGAGGAAGAGATATGCGATTACATAACTAGTAAGGATCACAAGAAAACTCTAAAACTAGTTTTAGTCTATGTAGTTCTTAAAGGGTAAAAAGGCTTTTGCAGCAAGTCTAAGATTCTTTCTCTCTCCAGGCATCCCAGACTTGTTATTGCTCCTCTGGGATTTCTCATGGCTTCCTAGTAGGGAATGTATTGCTTCTCTGGCAGCAGTATGAACTTGGGCTAATGATGTTCATATGCTGTTATTTTTAATACTCTGAGATAGACCAACAAGGGAAACAAAAGGTTTAATTGGTTCGGAATTCTTGAGACATATTTTCTTGCAACATTTAGGAGATCTCTGAGACCATTTTGGGGACGGGGGTAAGAGCAGCATGATTTTGTAACAGAAAAGGCTAGTAGTTTCGCTACTACGAAAAAAGCAGTAGTAATATGACCATATAACTGTTGGGTTTCTTGTCACTGTGTGTTTGTCTTAAGCAGACAGGCTGCAGGTAAGAAGGCGTGTTGCAGCACTTTCTTTTGTGAGGATTGTTTTCATTTTTGCTGTCAGTCAACCGTCAGCAGACCACAATGAGATTGCAATATTGCTGTGGAATGAGAGCTTTGNTGATATTCTGTAGTCTTTAGTTGATGATGAAAATGTGAAACAGTCCAGAAACTGACTTTAAAATAAAACTACTGTTTATGAAAGCATTAGCTTAGAAGAGAACAAACTTACTCAAAATATTGTGACGCTTCCTATATCTCCAATCTTGCTAAAACTTAAATTGAGAGTTTACCTTCTCAGTGACCTCTCACTTTTCAAGTGTTTACGGTCACAGTTATCTGCAACTATTCCATGTTACAAGTTATGGCTGAAATTGTTACTTTCTTAATAAAATATTCTTGAAAACTGTGTGGCTTGCCTGACAGTTATGTCCAGAGAAGCATGACCATTGTAATAATAGAAAGATTTACTTTGCATTTGTTACATTTACTCTTTCAAATTCCAATTACAAAAAAATGGACACTGTTAAAGTATAAACAAACATTGTCATCTGCAGTGTCTTGTCCGCCTTCAGTGACAAATGACCTTAAAAAAATGTAATTTCAGAACCCTTGGAAGTTTTACTTGGTGACAAAGAGTAAACAGTGAATAAGTGCCTGCTATGCATAAGGCTTGCCTTCTAAAAACTCTTTCCTGAGCTTCTGCAAAATACTCAACCACATATAATTTAACACAACTGGAGTAGCCACCACAGTGTAGATAGAGAAACTTAAAGTGGGGCACATTGGCAGTACCACCTAGACAATGTCTGCTGTCTGTATCTTCCTCAGTCTTGCTCACATGCAGTTTGTTCACAGGGTTTTTCTTTTACTCTAAATTAAGATTGTTTTGGATCCCTTCATTTGATATACCTTTTTCCTCCTGTTTTCTTCCAAGCCTGAGGTAACTGCAACCTCATTTCTGCAACTGGCAGTACTTCTCAAACGAACTCTTATGCAGCTACTGGAAACTTAAACAGTTTCTCAGCAGAATTATTCTGAGCCAGAAAAGGAGAAATTCAGAATTACTGTGAAGTCTCTAACATCCTTATGCCAATAGCCAGCAATAGATAACATGTGAGAACAGATTAGTAATAACAAAGGGCCAACCACAGACACAGTGTGCGGCTCATTAGGAACACATCCTGACAGTCTCGAACCAGAAACTACCGTGCAGCATGGTGTTGCAGCGAGTAAAACTTAGAGCTGTGCAGGTATTTGGTTTTTGAATCTATTGGTCAAGTTTAAACACTGTGAATATGTGGCTGGGAGAGTTTCATGTCGACTAAAAGTGTAAGGTTCTGAAAGCTTACCAATTGGATTTTTTTGTTTATATGTTGGGTGGTTTTTCTTTTGCGTGTTTATTTTATTTTATTTTATTTTATTTTATTTTATTTTATTTGTTNTCTTTTCCTTTAAACGTTTGCCTTTTTGGGCAAAATTATTGCATGTATAACTATATGTATGCACATAACTAGGGAGTATTCTGTAATATGAGGGCTGGAGCACCTCCTCAACAAAGACATGCTTCAGGGAGCTGGGCTTGTTAAGTCTGACGAAGAAAAGGCTGCGAGGAGACTTAATTGCAACCTTCCAGTATTTAAAAGGGGATTGTAAAAAGGAGGGGAATCAACTTTTTCAAGGGAAGGTAGTGATAGGACAAGAGAAAGTGATTCTAAGTGCAAGGAGGGAAGGTTTAGATTGAATATCAGGGGGAAGTTCTTTGAAGAGAGCGTGGTTGAGGGTGCTAGAACAGGCTGCTCAGAGAGGTGGTAGATACTCCATCCCTGGAGGTGTTTAAGACAAGGTTGGGTGGAGTCCAGGGTAACCTGGTCTGGTACCAGATCTAGAGATTGGTGGCCCTGCCTGTGTCATTGGAACTTAATCCTTGTGGTCCCTTCCAATGCAAGCCTCTGATTCTACGACAGTCTTGAAATTTAAGAGACAGCATAAGTATTCTTGCCTGTGCCATTTTTTTATGTGAGGAAGAGATATGCGATTACATAACTAGTAAGGATCACAAGAAAACTCTAAAACTAGTTTTAGTCTATGTAGTTCTTAAAGGGTAAAAAGGCTTTTGCAGCAAGTCTAAGATTCTTTCTCTCTCCAGGCATCCCAGACTTGTTATTGCTCCTCTGGGATTTCTCATGGCTTCCTAGTAGGGAATGTATTGCTTCTCTGGCAGCAGTATGAACTTGGGCTAATGATGTTCATATGCTGTTATTTTTAATACTCTGAGATAGACCAACAAGGGAAACAAAAGGTTTAATTGGTTCGGAATTCTTGAGACATATTTTCTTGCAACATTTAGGAGATCTCTGAGACCATTTTGGGGACGGGGGTAAGAGCAGCATGATTTTGTAACAGAAAAGGCTAGTAGTTTCGTTACTACGAAAAAAGCAGTAGTAATATGACCATATAACTGTTGGGTTTCTTGTCACTGTGTGTTTGTCTTAAGCAGACAGGCTGCAGGTAAGAAGGCGTGTTGCAGCACTTTCTTTTGTGAGGATTGTTTTCATTTTTGCTGTCAGTCAACCGTCAGCAGACCACAATGAGATTGCAATATTGCTGTGGAATGAGAGCTTTGACCTGGGACATTTAAGTTTTCTACTCTTGCTATCTTTAAACTGACAAAAGAGGCTCTTCAGAAATTGTCCTCCCTCATGGATGACTCACTTCTTCTAAATAATTGTTCTATCAGTGTATATTTTTGCTTTTAGCACTAAAAAATAAATCTGACCTTTTTTTTTTTTTTTTTTGGTTACTTTTTGCTAGATTTTCAACCTCTCAAAAAAGTATTAGGATGGGGAAAATTTTACAACTGCATTGTGTAGTCAGATTCAGGTCTTATATCCTAGGAAGTCTGTAAGAGGGAAGTAATCTAGAGATTTTGTGCATGCATGACATACAGAAGATGAAAATGTTTTCTTTCAACGATATATGCGAGTCATTAAAACACTTCTCACAGTTGTTATGTTTCCTTTAACGATGAAGTGGAGGAGCTTACCTCCCTGGTACATTAAAGAGGGATCAAAACAGTATACTGTAAAAATAAACAGAAATAAATTAGAAGAAAAAGCACTTTTAGGTAGTCTGGAATTTCACATCAAATGGGTTTGACAGGGTGTTAAGCAAACTAAATTGCTTCTATGAGATGGAGTGAGGGTTTTTTGGGTCCTTTTTTTGTTTTTGGCTGAAGCTTGTACATAATTTAGTTTCTTATGCAGCAAAAAATCTTTGAATTTTCTTATCAAAGACAGTGTTCCTAGGATTGAATGGAAAAAGAATTAAAAAAAAAAATGTAATCTTGAGATATCTTTTGTCAGTATATTGGTTATGATGAAGTTTGTAGTGCATTGATGCTTTGCTAAACTTAACTGCATAGATGTCCTATAGAAATACTCTAACAAAATCCTCATAAAACTACTGATTTTTTTTTTTAGCAGAATTGGCATTTTAGTTTTAAATAATTTCACATCGTATAGAGAATGTGTTGAACAACTGAACTTTAGGCTGATTTGAATTAGTATTACATAGAAAATGCTTTTTTTATGAAAGTAAAAGACCAGTTCAAAGCTGGTCTTTTTACACTGATCAGTCTTGTCTTCATTTAAATCATGTGTTTTGTAAGAATTACTTAATTAGGAGGTATATTAATTAAAAAATGCATCTCACTTCTGTGAACCAATAAAAATCAGAACCTTTTCACATAAATTTCACAGTGTATAGAAGTTAAATAAAAATGGATCCAGAAGAAAGCCAGTCAGAGGAGTCCTCATCTGGCAAATATCTATGTACTTCATGTATGTGAATATTAACAATGAAGTCAACTTGGTTATTTATGTAAAAGTAAGCACATATTCTCGAGGCCCTTTTGTGTTATTTTCTTCTCACTAAGAGCATGAAAATGCGTAATAATAAACTACTGCATTGAGTTTTGCAAAATGACTAGATGATCTTTAAGGCCTCTTCCAACTCAAACCATTCTATGGTTCAATGTCTTTATGTAGACAAGTGCTTAATTTCTGAGGTCTATAGAGTCAAAATATTTGTAAAATGTAAACGTGAAGAAAACTTGGCAGAATCAGACCATGTGTCTAAGCAGATATATATGTAGCCTCAAACCACACTGGTTTACTGAGAATAAAGCCATTATTTGAGTGACTTTTCAAGCTGAAAAGACTCTGGGAATTTGGAAAGGCAACGAAGTTCTAAGTATTATTAAAAGAAAAATAGTCTTGTACCAGCTTCCTATTAATTTTGATTGTATTACACCTCATCCTTAATCAAATGAGCTAAACTCATCACTGGCTGTAAATCCATAGAGTGTTTATTTTCATTCATTTTCTCCCATGAAATGTATTGTTAGCACATCATATTTGAGTCTTTGCTTATTGCAGATAAGTTCTTTTTCCATTCAGTAATAATTTCACATTCAAATAGTGTATACATTAGCCTTTCAAACATAAATAAACTGGAGAATTAAATCACATCACTAATGTTTTCCAAACTGCAATTTAATGGTGCATGTAGCAAGACAAATTATGGGTTCCTGAGTGAGTCAAGTTGTGTAAATTGTCAGCTTGCATTGACATGCGGAGGCGCATTCTGAGCTGCAATAAGTTACATGTTATGGGGCCAGATAAGAATAGAGTAACAAGGAAATCAAGTAAAAAATGGAATTTACCCAGCAGGAATTTCCTACAGAAGCAGGTAAGACTTGTGAGAAAGGATAGAAAAATAGACTGTAGTTATTTATCCATCTAACTTTTCCATCCTTCAAATATGAAATTCCATAAGTTTAGTGTTTAAGGGAAGATTGTGGCCCTTAGATGTCTCTGCCATGAAATACATGATCCATAGACATAGCTCATCAAGAAAATTCAGTCCTTTCTACCAGTGCAGACAACATTGTGCATACAGGGATCTCTTCTATTTTTTTTCTCTTCTGCAGAGGTACTACTAATATTTTACAGGGGATTTCTATGGAAGTAGTAGGAAAATTTGTGTGAAAACACATTTCCTAGATAAGCATAAAGAAATTTTCATTGAAACTTTTCACCAGAAGTATTTGTTAGGTCCTGAAATATAACTGAGTGAATCCTACCTCCCTGTAAGACACTGGAGATTTTTCTGAGTTCACATGAGGGCTCTTCCTATCAACCAAAATTATTATAAACAAGCTTATAGTGATTAGGGCTTATTGCCTATACAGAAATGTGGTCAGCTGTTGTAAGAGTATATTATTACAAACTATTCCATATTTGAAGGGATGTTAATGCTTGGTGGTTGTGGTCCAATTAAAAGGCTCTTGTGTAGATTTTCTAGCACGCTATGATGTCACTTTCATTCTGCACCTTCTTATCCACCTAGAGAAGCCTGGTAGAGTGTAATATTCACTATTAGAATGTCTCCTGGAAGCACTTCTTTCTACTTGCTGTCAGCTGATTTCAGAAGTGAAAATGGTAGTGTCCAGCAGAACTGGGAAGCTGAGAATTACTTGTCATTAAAACTGGCAGAGGAAGGCAAGACATTATGCAGAAATATTTACTTGAACTTTCACATCACTTTGTTTCGACTCCATTCATTCCTCTTGTTTTTTCCTGTGCACACTTGGCAGTTGATCCTGACTGGTGTGGAAACTAAACTGCATGTCTGATGTGTGTTTTCTGAAAGTTATTGTCAAAGGCATATTTTGTTGACTCTTGGAAAATTTTTAGCCAAGAACTGGAAATTACAATGCAGTGTATGTATGTTTCTTGTTTAGAAAACGAACAAACAAACAACACAAAAAAGGAAACATTGGGCATCCTGAATACCAGAATACCTCCAGATGTGACTAGAGCAGTTTCCTTAAGTTGTTAAGGATATTTCCTCCTTGCAGACTTTCTGTAGGTTAAAACCATGTATTTTTGTGGTTCTCGTTTTCTTTCTTCCTCTCCTTCACTGCTCACCTGAAAAATTACAACTCCTTCAGAACTGAACCATAGTATGGCACTAAGGTGGATAAAACCATAAGGCCATTTTGTTTTCCTTAACTCATATGACAGATGGAATAGATTGATTGTTTTCCTTGATGATAGATTTGTTGTGTGAGGGCAGTGGGAGGAGAAGTGACATTTCTTCCCTTTCTCATTATTGTATGTAAAATGACTCTACCTGGTTTGTGCCTGTCAGGTAGCACTCAGATGATTTTTTTCCCCTATTTTTTTAATCACATTATCCCAACTTAAATGTTAGTGCTCTCCATTATCTTTCCAGATCACATTTAGTTGGATATTTGAAAATAGGAGATATTGATAAGTCTCTCCAAATGCTTGCTTTTGTGCAGATCATATCTATTCTTACAATGAGTCTACAGTCTAAGCGTTACTGAAAGATACTGTTTGGACTTCCCTATTCAGTGTCTTCATTGTTACAGATTTAATATGATTAGTACAGAACTACAGCTTTCTATCAGGTCAGTAAGTGTAGTTTCAAGCAGTGTTTCTTACTGTTGCCATTAAATTAAATTCTACCATTTTGAAAACTCTTCTGACATGATCCTCCTATATCATCTATATGTGCATGCAAATCAGTTATCTGTATATCTCAGTATTTCAAACGATATTAAAATGTCCAGATTTGAAATATGGTAAAAAATAAATTCAGGAATTAAAAGAAAACAACATCATCCTGAATTTTGGGCTTCAGTATGAAATGCCACTTACAAAGGGGTTAGTTGAATTTCTGCTCTTTTTTTGATCATCCTATTCTGAATCACTCAAGTGCTCCAACTCAACAATCTATTTTTATCCTTCCCTCTTTCTTACATGTGGACTCTCATCTATATTTACCGAGTTCTGAGTATATTTTCAGAATATATTAAAAACCTTCGACCCTTTCTGCTGAGTCTTTTCTTCATCTCATCAAAGTCTCAGAAAGAAAATGTATTAACTCTTTGTTGCCAAGATGTCTGCTGCTTGTCAAAGTAATCTTAAGTCAGTACTTCCTTAAGAGAAAAAATTGGATAGAGACTGAATTCAATCAATTTTGCAGCACCTGCGTAACTTCTACACACTGAATTCTAAGATTGGGAATAATCTAACAGCAACAACATGATAGATGAAGCATTGAATAGCCTTGTATTGCCATAGAAAAAAAGATCTGTGGGCTTGAAGAAAGATGCAAAAGCAAGTACAGAGGAAGTATTTAATGAGGAACCCACTAATCTTGAGATAAGCCCAAAGAGTTCTGGTGTCAATGTTTTTTCATTTCTGCATGCCATATTTTTCATCTTTCTGATTGTTTTAAATTTAATACCTACTTTGCTCCTCAGAGACAGAAGAAATGGTCACAATGGTTCAGCTCACAGCATGTAGCACATGATGCTTCCAACCATGTCCTGAGCAGTCGCACAATTAGTCCAAGAGCTGGAATGGTTTCCCATAGATGTTGAATGTTTCTGGAGATGTTCAAGACCTGCCTGGACACCTACCTGTGCAACCTGGGATAGGGAGCTGCTTTGGCAGGGGGGTTGGACTAGATGATCTCTAGAGGTCACCTCCAACCCCTACAATTCTGTGATTTTGTGATTCTGTGATGTCCTGTAGTGTCCAGCCATGTCAGAGGAAGGTATTGCTGATGTAATGTCAATCAAGGAACAGTGTAGAGGTTTAGTTTCAGCCATTGCCTCACCTGGAATGAGGTACTCTCTGGAGCATGAGTTAGTTTATTTTCACTCCATCAAGAAAGTAAGATGTTCTGGGAGGAAATGAGGAACTGGTCTCTCACAACCAGTACTAGCTACCTCTAAATTTTGAGTTGTACCCCATGTCTTACTCCTCTCATCCACATCTGTGTGTAAAAAGTACAGAAGTACTTAAGAGACTGAAGTAAAGGTCTTGTGATAGATGATCCTAGATTTAAACAGTCATATACTTGGTATCTGAACGTGCCCTGCAACTAAGTATTGACAATGACAGCCACTCTGCTTAGACTGGAAGAATTTAATAAGGACAGTTAGCTTCTTACTTTATTCAGGTTGCTTTTGACATTGTGGATATCAAAAGTTTGGCTTAGGGTTCACTACTGAAGCAGACATTCAGTGACTATCTTATTTTATGTGACAAAAGAGATTTCATGTTCTGATCTAGCAATGAGACTCTTAGAAAGTGTACTCAGTAGTCTGCAGGTGGCTTACACCAAGTTATGAGTTTTCTGAAGTTGTTTTCAAAGTACAAAATTAAACTCTCCTCCTCTAGAACAACTAATCTGTAATTCTTTTTTCTTTGTTTTAATGGTGTTAGCATAGAAATAGCACCTATACTAAGTTGAAAAGTAGAATTTTCTTCCTTGTATAGCCTCTAGCACATTTTGGATCTTCTTTGAAACAGTTAATTCAACTGTAAGAAAACAATTCTGTAAAACAGCTTTAATCACTAAAAGGACGAAAGGGAAACTAAACCACAAATATTAGGGAGTAAGGGTGAACTTTGCAGAAAAGAAGATTGCAATTGATGTGAAATGGGGTATGGAACTGTTAGAATTCCACAGCACAGGCAAGGGATCACCTTTGTCTCTGACAAATCTAAGAAGATTCTCATCTATACCAAGTCCAAAATATCCAGAATTGCCTTTGAAATGTATGATTGAATCCATATCTTTAGTGAATTTGCTCTATTAATGGAATACACTGAAGACTAGTCATATATCTATTGAAGTGAGCGATGCTGCAAACTTAAAAATGGAATCAAAGATATTTTGAGTCTTAGAAATGACTGTAACTGATTAGAGGCTAGTAATAGTGATACTTGTTGTAGAGTGAAAAAAGATTTTGGAAATATTTGGCCCGCTATTTAAAATCATATCTTAGGATAATTATCTTTTAGGCTGATGAGGTTGAGAGCAGTGTGTGCATAGGCAGAGACAAGAGGAATGCTGGGAGTAGAGCCCAGCATGGATTCTGCAAGAGTGAGCTAAGCTATACTGTAGTAAACAAATTATCCTTACTGACTCAGTAGTTTAGTGACCTTTAGTCCTTTGATAGACAATGTTTTGATGTATTTCCATATTGGGAGGATACTATACAGTAATCTGGGGTGGATGTTTACAACATGCTATCTGGAACCCACTTTGTGGGTACATTTGGTGAAGATCAACTGTGGTCACAAAAGTTGTGATGAGTAACCTGTAGCAAAACCAGCTTCATCCTGACCACTGAGACTTATTTTCTGCTTTTAGCTGCTCTCTGTCTGAATACACGCACAGTCAAGGTAGCCACAGAAGCTGCTTCCCCACTGGTGTCTCTATGGTTCACGCAAAGTATGATTTGGCTTGCACTGGTGTGCAGTTTTCCTTGAAACTGATTTTCCAAATGTTTCTAACTTCAAAGACTCTGCAGAGTTTGGTATTCCTTTCTTTCCTCGTGTTTCAGATTCTTACAGTGTGCTTGTGGTTACTTTGTTATGGTAAGCTTTACCTAAAAGAATGCATGATTTGAATGCATTTTGACTTTGCTTGCATATATTTGGGATATGCAGCTTCCTTAATTATTAACTTTTCTCCATCTTTCTTCATCTGGGATCTCTTGGCAATGTCATTTTTGAGATGGGAGATGTTAATCCCTTTGATGAGATCAACCATATGTTCTTTTCTTCTGATTGTAATTACTTCCTTTTTATAAATTGCTGTAATATTATTGAAAGTGTATTGGTGAGGAAATTTGCACTGTGACTGGTAAGACAAATGTTACAGACGTGAACTGTGCTATACAAAAAGATTTATAAAGCCTGTCTGATTTTTTTGACAGTATTTCATCAAAAATACATTCTTATTGAAGTTGAAATTTTGGAGGAAATGTATTGATTCCGAGACGCTTTGATAGGAAAAGTTGAAATATTGAATTTTGAAAACATTGATTCATTTTATTTTTTCTTGAAATTTTAATGTTAACTATTGGTATTCTTATAATTGTATGCGCATGTAATTTGTGTTTTACTTGTGTTCATGTTGTTCCTGTTTTTTTCTTTGCTTTAAGACAAAGGTAACAAAAAGTTCTTGTTTCCTTATGGATATTGTCCAACCCATTCTCAAAGTTCTGAAGTCCAGTATCTCCTCAAGTGGTCTACTCTAGTGTTTCTTTTTTTTTTTCCAACACAGAACAAGATTATATACGCAGTGTTCAAATTCGTAGTGTAAAAGATGTTAGCTGTGGGCCAGCTCCAGTTTATTGTCTCCTTATTTTGGGCACTGATTGCTTCATGTTGTGTAAGCTTAGTAGAATCAGGCCTCAGCCTATGAAGGCTAGATTTAACAGAGAGCTCTTTGCTGAAATTATGCTCATTAATATATTTGTTGAGACTATCATCAAAGTGTTAGTAGCTATTCAAAAGTATTTAGTTTCCGGTTTTCTTCAATCAGCGAGGAATCTTTGCTTCTCTTTTTTTATTCTTCATGCTACACAGCTACACTAAAATATGATTCCTTTCGGAAATCGGTGTAACTGTTCCATTTTATGTTTCATGAGAAGTTCTAATTAGAAAAGCAGCATCCATCAAAGCTTAAACTTGCATTGATGCGGCTCTAGGGAATCTGATTCTGAATTAGCTGTGCAGGTTGATGGTCCCTGCATCTCTGCAAGCATTCTGGAGACCACCGAGGGAGCACAAAACAACATGACTTCCTGAAATTCATCTCTGTAGGTTAAATTCAGAGCCTTAAGTGAGAACCCTGAAAATCCAGGAAAATAATAATGTAAGGAAAATATCAGTGTTCTGTGCGATTCTTATCTACCTTTACCTGCAATAAGACTGAAAAAGTCCTCTTTAATGTGCTAATGTGCCTGTGTTTATTATAACAAATTGTCTGTGAGGTATGAATGTGGCCACAGATGATATTTAAAAGTTGTTCATTCTAAGTTTGCAACATAGCCAATTCCTTCATAATTTGTGTCAACTACTCTGAATAGATGAGCCAAAATGGTTCTAACAGACATCTTAGGTTGCATCTCTGAGCTCAAAATAAGCATGTTTCCTTTCTTGAAAGCAGTGCAATTCTGATTACACTTAAAATATATAATGTTGCAGTAATAATGAAGCTTTATTTCTAAAAAAGTGCAGAGACACTGTCAACCTAAAGGCTAATCTTCTCTAATCACCTTGGTATTCTTTTTGACATATGGCATTTAGTGTTCTAAAAGTGCTGAGTTAGTAGTTACTGCTATCATTTTTTCTTTTGAAGATAGTGTGGTGATTAAATCTAATTTGGAAAACATCTTCATTTGGGATGCAAATACACACATGTACACTTTTAAATAGAGCAAATGTTGGTCACTTGTAAGAACAAAAATATATGTAAATTGAGTGAATTAAGTGATACCAGAATGAAGTTCAGCAAAAACAAAAGGCTACATTAAATTACAGTTTTAGCTACAAACAAAAGAAAAATACAGTATATGCAGATTTATTTTTAAAAGAAATTCTTTGCTTTCAAAGAGAAAATTTAATTTTTACTGTCTGAATATGAATATGTACATGTAGTATCAGCCACCATTTTGTATTTTCTCATAGTAATAGTAGATGTTTTCAAAGCTGATGAAGTGCTATAGGCTATATTTAAAACCAGAATTAATGCATATTATAATCCCCAACATGGCTTTGAAAATATCAAACAGCATTTATTAAGTAGAGAAAGATAAACATAAGGTCACATTTTTCATTCTGCAGGCATTAACTGATCAAACTGGGAAAACAATTTCTGACCATGAAAAAGAGGGAACAGTTATTTCTGTTTTCACAGTAGTTAAAATGTCACTTAGTAGTTAAAATATTTGTCTTTTGACAAAACAAAACAAAAAAAAAGAGTGATTGAATTAGTCCAGTCTGTTTTAAGCATGTATCTCTCTTCTAATGGCTGATGAAGAATTATTAAGATCATTGTTTAGACTTAATCATTTGACTTTTTAGTACAAATAAAAATATGATTAATAGTAAACATATATGACGTAGGACTTGCATGGTCAGATTCTACAGATGAAGAGGAGATAAAGCACTGGAATGACATCAGAAATATATCTCATTTTCATGTTCAAAAATAGAGAAGAGAGAAAAATAAAAAACGTAGCTAGAAATTTTAAGTGTTTTTTTTTTTTAAGGAACCAAATAAAACTAAATTTCTTTGAACTTTCGTGTTATAGCTTCTAACTGCATATATTCTAATTTTTATGGTTGGGTGTTAACATTCTGATGATTGCTGTTTTATATGGTAGTATTAGAAGAAAGCTGTGCAGATGATCAGTAAATATTAATGACTAAATACTCTCTGTTCATAAATTCACTATTTTACGTGTTAAATTTTTACACAGCAACATTCTCTAAAGTTTATTGTAATGACACCTAACATAAAACTTGAAATAATGGGCTTATGGCAGATTTTTAAGAGTATTTTTGTTTCAGGTAACATCTAAACTTTGTGCATCTGTTCTGATTTAGAGCAAATACGATTTTGAAATGTTGTAATACCTGCAAGTGTAGTTCCCAAGCACTCCAGTTCATTTTCTTGTCACTGCAGGAGACATTTGTTATTGGCAATCTCAGAGGAAAGCTAGAGTTTTGAAAGGGAAATGAAAAAGGTAATTTTCATTAAAATACAACAACAAAATTGCATGAAAATTTGAGACTGCAGCCAATTCAGCCACATAAATAAAACAGATGTTTCTTGTGATAAAGGGAGAAAAAACATGGCAGAGAATTAAAAAATCCTACTTTTTATGCACTTTTGAATGATAATACAGTTACAGGCCAGTGAAGTATCAGATCTAGAGCACATTCCTTCAACCACTAATCTCTATAGCAGAGTCAGTGAATGGACTTTCCAACCCATGAGCAGCAGCTCGTCTTTCTCTCATTAAAAATGGTCATCCACGTGCAGTTAATGACAGAAAATGAAGTCCATTAGAAATGTGAATGGTGGCAGGAGGTATTCAAAGCTAATTCTTGGAGAAACATGCAGGTGGCATTTAAAAGTCCTCTGATTTAGAAGACTTCTCATTTCAGCAACTGGCCTTTTGAGGATTAATCAGAGGAAGGCAGGTGCTTTTTGATGTAAACTATTTTAGAAAGGCTGTACTGAAAGTTTTGCTCAAAAAGCATTAGAGACTAGATTTTCCCATTAGAATCTACTAGGGAGCATTTGGGAGCATTCTGCACTCTCAGACCTACAGGGATTCTGTAGAGACATTGCTGGGTGGAGAGATGGCCTGAGTGGCCTTGGCAGTGAGGCCTGTTGAGTGTTAATTTTTACACATGGCTTCTCAGCTAAAGCAAATCAAGTGAGAGCATGAGCTGGGTGGGGAAACTGGGAGCTGAATATGCTGGAGCATGCTTGACATGGTGCCTGGTAAGTGCTTCAGAGCTTCTACCACCACAGCTCCACTGTAGCTTTCTGACTGGAGAAAACCCTTCTGTGTCTGTGTCATCTAGGCCAAGTCCTTTCAATAAAGCCATCTTGGACCGTTGAAATAGGCCAATATACAACATAGTTTCCCAGCAGAAGTAAACAAGATCTGTTCCTCAGTGGATTTGGGTCTCCCAAGTGGTCAGAGCTTGAGGATGTGGGCAGTGTGGAAGCCCCACCTTGAGGTTTGGGAATTCACGAGGCCTATAGGCCTGCTCTAAGCAGAACCAGAGTTGCCTGTGCCCTACTGCTCTCACTAGGCTCCCTGGACCATCACCCTAGTGCCGCAGTGGGACCCTGTTGCTGTCCACGTCCCAGCTTGGGGCCTTGGTGCTGCACTGAGCTGCCTGCAATTTCCCAGCTAACGCACATTGGCTCCAGCACAAAAATCCTATAGAAAGGGGACTGGGGGGTCATTATGCTGGCAAAAAGGCATTTTTAAGAAAAAATGACATCAACAAACACAATTTTGTTCCTGAAAGCAAGCCAGTGTTTTAGCCATATGGATTCATCAATTTTGATTAAACTTAAAACACTGATACAAACAGCTGAAAGAAACTGTGTTGTCTCCCACAAAGGGAAGGTGAGTGTGGAGACTAGAGTACATCATGCACCTATTTTTGTTCTTGAATGCCATGTTCTAGACACATTATCACAATCTTTATCTTGATTAAATCCTAGTTTTCCGTTAATTTTTAGGATCATCTACATTGCCAGTTCAACAAAACAAGAGATCCATAATTTTCAGATAGCTCATCTTCATGTAAGTGTTCTGTTTAATTGCTATGCTTGATGGGACCAATACAGAATTGGTGTACTGTGTACTAAGAATGCTGGGTCTGATATCAGTTTTCATGGGGGGAAAAAAAAAACAAAAAAAAAATCCAACGTTTTACAGCTGATGTTAACCACACAGCATACCTTTGAAAAACCATAGCGCTTTGACATATTTTGCCCATGTCATTTAAACATTTGATGTATGTGGGTAAAATATTGAACACTAGCATCCAAAATACAAATACAAAAAGACTTACTCTCAGATCAATCAGTCAAATTTTTTTTTATTCTGTAATAGCATCAATACCTTTTCCCTCCTTGATATATCTTTTTAGAACAGAAGAGTTGGCATGGAGCTGGAATAATTGAAAGTCATTCAGTCTGAGGCCAAAATTAAATTATTTTTTATTTCAGAATTGACAGTAATAACATTTTCTCAGTACTGGTCAGTAACATGTTGATTTTTGATTTTTGGTATAAATGCATTTAGAAAAACTGGTTGCACATCTAAATGTTGAATGGAATTAATATACGTACATAAAGTTTCAGTCAATTCTCACTTCCAAAAGAATTTGGAAATAAAAGGATTATTTAGCCACTACCACTGTCATCAGTAAAATACAGTTTATCAGAATGTTCTCTTGGGTAAAATATAATCAATTTTATCCTGTAAATAGAACATTTTAATACGGTTTTAAAATGTCTTTCACATACATAACCATAAGTAAAATCAACGATGTATAGATTTTCTTTGAAAACTTACGAAGCACTTACCATTATCAATATTAACAGCTTTTGAAGTATTCCACGTCTATTCTTCATGTTTGAATTTAAATACGGTGGTAGTGTTTTCAACGAAGCTTACAAAATACATTTTGTTCATTTTGAGGGAGAAGAAAACGTTGAACAAAAAAATTATATATTAAAGGAAAAATAGAGATGATTTTGGGGCATCACATTATTTTGCTGAGGCACTTATTTTAACCTACCACTCTACTTTTTAAGGTTAACACAGTAACAATGTGAAACACAAAGTGCCAGTTCTTTGCTCCAGATTAGTTCAGTCTACTTTTGGATATGTTCTTGTGAAGAGTAAGAGAATCACTCTGTGCTTTTGAATGATACTTTCTTTTTTCCTGAAGTATGATTATGCCTGAATAAGTCAGTTTGTGGACAAGCTGCAAAACAGAGATCTCAGGAAAAGGTTTTACCATGTTAGAGAAAGTTGCAGTAATAATCATGTGGGAAAAAGGTTCTAATAAAATCAAGTCGTGGCAGATAAATAAAGGAGAGATTAGTGGTATTTAAAGTAATGTATTAAGTATATGTAATTATCTTTGTAAGAGTCTTGTTATTGAGGCAGTGCAAGAGGGCAAACTGCTGGCTTTCAATGTCAGAGTAAAAAGAATTACTGCAAGTTGAAGTAGAAGCAACTGCTATTAATGCCTGAATTTAATATTTTTCCTTAATTCATTCACTGGTTCTGTATGTGCTGTTAGTGTTTTGTGGGTTTTTTGTTGTTTTCTTTAAAGCATCAGAGGAACAAAACATTTGAAACAGAATTTTTTTTTTTTTTTTTAATACATACTTTGAGTAGAGCAAAAAAAAGGTGGCACAGAGGAGGTAAAAGAATTTTCTGCTTGATTTTAGAGTTTGGATGGAATTTCAACGTTGAATTATTTTTTTAGTTTATGGAGTGTTATACCACCTGCCAAGGCGTTCTTATGCACTACCACTGAAATATGATCATTGCAACAGCTTCATGAAAAAGTGGTTAATAATCAACTAGAGAATTCAGTGTTCTCATGTTGATACTAGATTGATTTATTGATTGATTACATGGGATTAAAAAAGGGTGGACTGTATTTTTATGTATTAAATATATATACACTAGATACTATATATATCATGTGTGTTTATATGTACGTTAGTGTATGCTTATATATATGTGTGTGTGTGTATGTATATGAGAGAGAGTAGGGATTTTAACTTTGCGATATGGCAGTTCCAGTGAAGTGCACGCGTATGTATCAATCACCTGTTACTGGAGTTCCAGGTACTATTCTGGCACTTCTATTCCTTAAAATATATCTCACTGTTTTGGAATGAAACATAATTGTTTTTAGCAGTCTTGCTTTTCTCCATCAGGATTAGGAAGTAAAAGCCACAATAGCTGCATATTAATGTGTTTATTATGTATAAGATATTTGGGTACTCTTGCTTTACCATAGCAACATATTGCCATTGAATAGTATTATTGGTTGCTGTCAGTAATACAGAGTAGTATTCATTAATTACTAAGGCTGGAAGTACTACTGACTACTTTTGTAGATTTAAAAGGATCTGGATGCAAATGACAGCAGTTACATCAAACAAGACTGATGGATGATGAGGTGTGGAGCTTGAATCCGCTAGCATTAGCCCTGATGTAGGAAGATGCTCTTTAGCATCATCCATTCATCCCTTTAGGTTGATGGTTGCCAAAGCAATACTGTAACACCTCAGTGGTAATTGTAGCTGCCAAGACAATTGTATTCTCTATTGCTAAAATAGGAAAAAATGAGATTCTTGAGCCTATTGTCCTTCCTACAAAGATGTGGGCATTCTCCTGCTGGATTTTGCAAAGCCTTCTGCTATCTGTCTGTTTCTAAATCATGTGAAATGAGGATTCATCCAGTATCTCCCCATGCCTGGGGATCCAGGTTATGTCAGCAATCCTTATTTCAACCTCAGAGTGAGCTTTGAATCTGTACGAGAAAAAACAGACTGAGTAACATGTGTTAAGAGTTGGCCTCTGCACTGAATATTTTACACTGACTGATTTGAAATGGGTTCATTGCAATATGTTATGTCAAGCACAAAGGAGAAATCAAAGGACATTTCTTGGGATGTTGGCCAGAATGTTCACATCTGTGGGGTTAATGTTGGACTTCTAAATTCATATGTAGGCACTGAGTTCTAAATGAACTCATTTTTAGAGGTAGTGAGAAGCCCCAGATACCACAGAACCATTGGTTTACAAAGAGAACAGTGATTAGAAGCATAAACTTGGATCTCAGTCCTTTCAAAGTATGTATCCTTGCCATTCCACAAAACTGCATTTCTGACAATTATACAGGTTTTTTGAAGAATCCTGCTATTTATTAATGTTTGATATGAGTTTAAAATTCTTTAGGTAAAGGTATTTGTCTCAATGGGAGTATCACTGTTCAAGATTATGTATGTCCTCGTTATTGTCTCCTCCTCAAAGGAGTTCACCATGGGGCCAGCAGATGTGCAGCATTAGGACTACAAGTCTTAAGTTATTCCATTTATTGCTCTTCATTAAGGCTACATTCTTCATCAAAGTTTGCATCTAATAAATCTTCTTCTTTCTTCTTCTCTTTCTTTCCTTCCTTTATTATTATAATTACTCCTATTATTAATCTTATATAAACCATTAAATAAGTAATTAAAGGCCCTATATAATTTATTTCCTAGTCTTTGTCTGTGTGTGTGTCTGTTTTGCTATTATAGTAGGTCTCTGTCTGCATACCAATTTACTAAAGTAAAAAGACTAAATTACGAAGCCTGCGATTGCAGTTTGACCAACATTTCTATAACTATTAGTATAGGTAGCTAAGTAGAGACAGAGTTCTGCTTTGGCTTGATTAATCATCTTTTAGTTAGTACTTTCTTTTGATTTTTCAATATTCACAACTAAAATAATTTATATTGGCAGAGACTGATGTTCTTCTCCTTAGCAATTTAAAATCTGAGGCTAAAGTAACTAAAACAACAAATGAAAAAAATTTTAAAATGGGTTTTGTAGCATCTCAATTAATTGTGCCATATTTTTTCGTAATTGCCTTTTAAATTCTTGAAGTGGGAAAGTTATTAATAGAATTTTGAGACAGTGTTTATTGCTGGACAGTGTAAACACCAAATACATGTTATTTTTAAATGTATGAACTAAAATGCCAAACCTTCCATTCCTCAATCTTCCAAGGGGTAGAATTTTAGAAATGCAGAGCTGTTTGAAGGTCCAGGTAGGTGCCTGTTAGGATTGCAGACACTTTTGATGGTGAGTCAGGGAGTGCTATGGAAGAGAAAATAATCCAGGGGTAATTAATGTCAGTGTCTTATGCCAGTGAAGTGACCATTCTATTTTTGTGTACTGAGCAAGTCTTGACAGCTGTAAACATACCTGCGTATGTAGCACACTCCAGAGAATTACACAGATGTGCCCTAATCCCAGTTAAATTAGGAATTTTGCTTTCATTATATGCCATTGGAAAAAAGTTCTAGGTGACTTTTTCATTCTTGGTAATCTACGTATCCACAAAAATCTTTTTCTGGGTTGGAATTTTAACACAACAATCAAGTGCCATTATGAAATAAAATGTTAAGGGATAAAAGGATGAGAAACTTATTTCAATAGGTAAGAAAACAAAATGGAATAGCCTGCTCATCTCTGTCAAAACAGGAGTGAACTGGCATGATGAATGTAAATAAGCAGAAAAATGTGGTTTATAATTTCTTTGCTTTTGGTTACTCTTGATCACAGTGATCAGCCTTTAGTAGTAAACTGCAGTCTATCTTCCAGAGTCCATTCACCAGACCTGCTGCTCCTGGAAGTGCATTAAACCAGGCTACAATTAAGTGTACAAGGTGAGATACATCTCAACTCTCTGACATGGCTTTTACACATTGTCAGGTTCCTTTAACTGCCAGGGGATGACATTTTTTCCCTGGTTCACTAATGTGGCTGGCAGTCTATTGAAGAGGCAGTTGTTGCAGCTGATGTTCAAAGAAGTCTTTCTTTAGGCTCTGCAGATGTCATTTTAATGCTTTCTCATGGCTTAACTCTGGGGTATGTTCTGTGATTTAGAAAAATAACAACCTTAATCTCCTGACCCTATGTACCCCTGTAAGACAGTCTAGAGCTATATTTGAAGGGAAAAGTAGATTTAGGACCAAAAAAAAGATTATATTCTGCTTTCATTCAGCTTCTTATTTTTGTTGTTGTTTGTTGGCTTGATGCCAGAATTTCAACACATTGACATGAATTCATAAGAGCTAACTTGAGCATCTGAACTTATATATTCTGTGAAATTTGACTATCTCTCTTCCAGATGAAGTACTGTCTCCCACATACGTCCACTTGTGTCAACAGATTTCTTTTTTTTCCTTTTGCATAGTCCCTGACAAAATGCTTGGCTGAGGCTTTAGAGTGGTATCATAATTCATAAAAATGAGTAAATCTACACTGGGTTTGGCAATACTAGCCTTTGCTCCTAAAACATTTTAGTACATTTCTATTTGAATTAAAAACAAAGCTCTGCTTGCTGAATGAATTATTGAAGACTTGCAAAACTCAGGCTTCCATAACTTGAAGTATGAAAGTACTCTGTATGCAATGTATGTTCTAATAGAAAGTTTTTCTATTCCACAGAATTTATTCTGCACTTCATTGTTAATTAATAAGATAGACAGAAAGGACTAACTTAAATTTGACTTCATTTAATTCATAGTGGTGTTATGAGAAGGTATACCTTTTCATGGGTGAACACATTGAATTTGTCAGTGTTTTGCCACACTGGTAACTATCAGTGTTTAGATATTAGTAGGGGTGACAAAGACAGTTGATACATATCAACTAATTAACTTTAGAATAATCCACGCATTTTTAGGCTTTATAGAGTTTAGACTAGACAAGCTGTGCCAACTGCTGTTGCTCAGATAAATGATTAAAGAGATCACAACAGTCCTGTGGAATCTGCCTTAATCTAACTTAAACCTTAATTATGTCCTGCCATTTTTTCTCCTACTATTTCCAAAACCAATTGCACTTCTTCTATGGTATAACATCTTCTTGAAAGGAAAACTGGATGGAAGGAGGTGGATATGAAAAACAAATTCCAGAGCAGAGAGGAGTAAGTGTGACTGTAAGGACATCGATATAGACCAATAAAATGATGTGCACATGAAGCAAACTACAGGCATTCTGTGTGTCATAAAATTTCCTTTGCCTGCATTAAGATCTGCATTTCTAGTACTTACATTGAGAGATTTCTATGATTTTGTGTAGGCTTCTGAGCATTACTGCATTTTATTGTGGATTCTGAATGAGATTATCTTTTAGGACGGAGCAGCGTAAACCTAGATGCATGAGTAGTGTAAAATTGACATAGCTGGGAAAAGGCTGCGGGTGGACCGTGGTTCAAAGACCTGTCTCCAAATACTCAGATTTGTCCACTTGTAGCATAGAGTTTTGATTAAGCCTCATATATGTACAGCTGAGCTATTTATGAGCTGGGTCATGGCAACAGGGAAACTGCAGCAGTATGGGCTTTAACTGTTAGATACTTGAGCAGTCCTCACTGTGAGGCCACTTATGCTGCACTTAAAAAGCTTCAGCTTGCTTAAATAAGCTTTGGTTTAACAGCATGATGATAGCCCTTAGTGCAGTGCCAGCATTTGTTAGTTGGTGTTCATTTCGCTGCTGTCTCACCTTGTATTCAAAGGTATTGCTGACCTAAAAGCAGGAGCCAAACTGGACTGTAAATGGTACTGACATCTTCCAGAATGTGAAATGTCCACACTGGCTCTCTTGTATACACTGGCTGCTCATCAGCTGGTCCTTACCAGGATTCCTGTGTTTCCATGTTGACCAGAAGCAGCAGCAGGCTCATGCCAGCATCTGGGTAAAGCTTTTGGAAATGGTTCTGTGGGTTTCTTGTCTTGAGTGGCACAGCCAAATTGAACACTGCAGAGCTATTGGAATTAGATGCCTGTAGTGTGCCTCTGGAAAAGGATAAAGGCAAATATGTTGTTATCCCTACAAAGCACTCAGAAAACCTTGAGCAAAGTATACATCAGACTGGGAATTATTGAAGCATAAGCATGACACGTTTTTCACTCTGTCTGAACAAGTTGTCCCTGCGATTCAGGACCTGCATCTCTGGAGACCTGGTGGACTGATCTGAACTGCCCTTAACTACTGCATTAGTAAAGATCAATTCCTTCTCTTGATAACATCCAGGAAAGCTTATATTTTTATCTTTATGCTTTACATCTCTCAGGAAAAAAAAAGTCTTTCAGCTGCTTCTTTCAGAGTTCTCACACAATTCAGGGTTTATTCAGCATGTAATTTGAAATGAAGGGTGAGAACATAAAAGAAAGGTTAGGCTGAATATAAATGTAGTGTGTCCAGATACAACAACAAGCATATTGTAAGCTAGTAAATAAAAAAGAAAGGTGGGTGAAATTCGAAATGAAAAATCTTGCATCACAGCTTTTTATTTTTGCATCTTGGTTTCAGGATTGTCAGTTTTCTTTAAGTTCAGAACTAATATAGGAAATTGGCATGGTGCAAGTATATTCCAACCTGATGTTGTTGGTATCACTGAGCTTGTGTATCACTTCTCTCCTCCTGTGCTTTTTGCCCTCCTGTGTAAAATGTTTTGAGTATAAAGTCTATTGGAGTCTGTAGAAGATTTCTGCTACTTCCTCTAGCTAGTCATATGGGAGTACCTCAGAAAGTAGTTTCTGGTGGATGTGTAGGGCCAGGAATTTTAGGAATGATTGTTGTGTGTTGGATACTCTGTATTTTGGACATCAGAGACACCTGTAAAGAGCCTTAAATTACTAAGGAAGCACTCAGCACTTATCTCCAATATTCAGTTTATAGCTGAACAACTCAGGCTGGGCATTACGTGACATCAGTCATCTCTAAAAGTCCACCAGTGCCAAGTTCCCAACCTGTCTCCAAGAACAGAACCTAATGTGCTCTGCGTCTTTGGCTCAGCTTTGTTTAGGGACATTTCTCTGATATTACAGATTGTAGCTTTTATTTATTTATTTATTTTTCTCCTCATTATTTTATAACAAAAGTAAGAAGACCATTTGGGAGGTACATAGTGATACCAAAATTTTGTCCTGTGTTGTGTTCTCTGTAGGTAATGTGAATGCTCTGCAGTCTCCACTGTAACGATCCTCTGTGTGAAAAGCGATTAGTTCTCTTTCACTAAGCTTTTAGAAAGATTGGTGGGAAAACTGAAAAAAAATATACTGTACTTTGTGCTCTGTTTAATTTGAATAGAATTTTTTTTTTTTCCAATTCTTTTGATTTTTCTACTCGAATGTTCTGCATCTTGGAGTAGTACTTGTGGTGTCTCTATGCAGGCAAGGAGCAGAAATGAGTTCATGCCTCCTACTTCTTGCTCCTTGCCAGGCAATGCTTCTTGCCTATGCCTCTTCTGGGGTTCCATGGAACAACCAAAGATTCAGAACCAAAGCAGGGACACAGGGATGCTGTTTCCATCTCCACGTGGAAAACTCAGTTTATTTTGACATAGTTTTCAGTAAGAGGCAATAAATTTTCATCCTGTCCTTTTTTCTCCCTGTTTTGGGGCAAAATCAGAATCTGAAAGGTTGAACTCTCCTGTTGCATAGACACTTTAAATCACTTATATTTGTTCTGTGTGCTAATAAATGCTGAAACTGTTAGCAAATAAATTGGAGAGAATATATGAGGATGATATATACAAACTCAATTGAAGTGATTAATGGGCTGTTGTTTGTAACACTGTGAAAGGTACGAAACTATAAACCAGCAGTGATTTAAAAAGCTCTGCATGTTGTATTGGATACCTTTAAAAATATTGCAGGCCAGAATTAAGATGAAAAGTGTTCTGGCATAAGTGTTGAAATAAATCTGACAGATTGATTAATATATTTAGACGGGATGAAGAAGAGCAGAATGTCTGAATAGTGATTTTGAGGGGAAAAAAAAAAAATGTCAGGGCAGGCTATATTCCAACCTTATTTAGAGAGGCATACTTTCTTTAAATTTTGAAGTATGCAATTGAACATGAAAAAAAAGAAAGCATATTCAATGTACAGAGTATCTGTTGATGCTGGATACAGTGTATTATAGAAACCCTGATTCAGTAAATGATTTTAAAGCTTTCCTTAAATTTAAGGCATATGTTTAAGTCTTTCTGAGGTTGTTTCTTTTTTCTTTTTTTAACTTCAAATTGTCTTTTGAAAAATTAGATTATGAAAGAGTATTTTATGTATTACCAAATAAGCATATGTGACAAAAATTCGTTATCTGTGTTGAGTCTTAAGGATTGAAAAGGCGTTGGTCCTCCATTGTTTTGATAAACTATGTTGTGCTGCTTTATGGAGAAAAAAAAAAGAAGCAAACAACAAACAACAATAATTTCTTAAATAGGAAATATTTTGTCCTCTTTCACTTTTTGCTTTGAATGTGCTTATCTCCTGGATATTGTCCTGGTTTCCAAGGTGCACAGCCAATGAAATATTGGTATAACTAGAGAATAACTGTATTTGCCTGATTTCTTTTCTAAACTATTTGATGTATTATGCCAGAAAACTGTCAAATATATAATGCAAAAAAAAAAAAAAAATAAATAAAAAAAATAAAAAAAATTAGTGCTTGCATGACAGCATAGTAGTTAAGATTACTTGAATATGAACAGTTTTCTTGGCCCTGAAAAACACAGTTCTAAATAATTTCAAGTTTGAGGTTTCATTTTATTTGTCTAGTCTGAGTTCCTGTGCAACACAAGAGTAGTCTGCAGTTGTAGCTGAGCTTTCATAGTATATTGTGCTACATTGAGTCTAGGCATCAGAACTGGATGTACTAATCATTTTTTAAGTCCTGCAAGCAAAAGCAGTGCTGCCTTTCAGCTTCACAGACGCCTTAAAAAGAAATACATCTTTTTAAAACCATGAAAGATTAGAAATGGGGCCAGATCTGAATGCTGTTTTTTGAAGATTTCCTCAAAAACATATTCAAAGTCTGTGATTTATTTTAGTGTTTTTGATCAACACATTTTTCTTCTGGAAAGGAGAGAAAATAAGCCTTTAACTCCTTCAAAATTATGTATATTGTAAGGAAGATAAATTATTTCTGTTACTACTGCTTAAAAATGTTAAAGACTATCACTACCCAAAAAGAACTGAATGGTATTCTGTATGGTTGGAGACCAGCATAGACAAAATAAAATAATACAACAACAACAACAAAAAAGCAAAAAAGAAAAAATACCAACCCCATGTACAGCCTATTTACATAAAACATCAGAAGTATACATTACTGAGATGTTAAGGATGAGAATTAAGAACAGAATGGTAGTAAGTTAGGTGAGATGTAAACTCTAATGCTTATAAAAAAACACCCCCTCCCCTATCAAGCAAACAAAAACCAGTGTAAAGCCCCAACCCATCTCTTCTTGGGGATGGGAGCAGTTCTCTATCTCCACGTATCAGATGTCTTCTTCATAGTACTGTGTAACTTGCAGGAACTGTAATGATAACTAAAACAAAAAAAGAGGAGCAGTCAAGAGAATTTAGTTTTCTGTGATGAAAAGCTTCAGATGGAGGTTTGACTTTTTTTTTTTTTTTTTGAAAATTAATCAACATTAGACTGGAATACAATGGATGACATCACCTGAATTATTTCCATGCTTATTATTCATATATAATTCCATTTTATTTTGCATTTGACACTTCAGGTTATTTCTTGAATAAATGCAAACTTGTTTCCAAGTTAGCCCTTGAAGTACACTGTATCCAAAGAAACATTCTTCATGTCTGAAGTGTAACTGGATACCTGTTTTTTGATCATGACTTTGACTACATCTTTGAAAGGGTCTGTTGATCTAAATGATCTGTTTGGAAAGATTGCTTCATAATTAGTGACTATCTCGTTCTTACAGAGCAAAAGGTTTGTTTATTGTCATACTTTGGGAAATGATGAAAGCTTGTTGTTAACAAAAAGCTGTTAATTTTATTAAGTCATTTTAGGATCATATTGAACAAATGAGAGGCTTTTCTACAAGTGTTAATGTTTGATCCTCTGAGATCAATGGCTGTGAGAGTGTTGGACATGTTACAGGATCTGCCTTGTAGTGAAGTTAACATTTGTCTCACTTAAAAATGATGCCGGTGACTGTTTCTTATAACTCTGTCCTCTGTTTGGGGAAAGCTGGAATGCGTTCTTTGCTAAGAATTAGCTGCTTAAAAATGCTATTTTGTCTCATGCTTATTGGAGCTGAACATTAAAATACTGTTGATATCTTTTTTTTATTTTTTTTTCTCCCAACTTGGAAAGATTATGAATAAAGTTTGATTCACAGAATGAGTTCCCATGTTCTAGAAGCAGAGAGGACGGGCTGTTGCTGGGGCAGCCATCGGAGGACTTAGGCTGCCTGTGTTCTGTTCCCAATTCTGTGACCTTGAGCAAAGTCACCAAATCACTGTGCTGTGGCTTAGTGACTTCTGTGATGAATATCAAGTTACAGTCCCTAGCTCCCAGGGGTATGGAGCTGGCTTAATTAATGAGTTGGTAATATGCTTTGAGATCCACTGATCTGACCTTTCAGCCTGCACTATCAAGGCACTTGTCTGTGTCCTTATCTATGTGCAAATTGATTACAGCCGTCTCCTTTTGCTGTTTCCTAACCTTGTCATCTCAAGTTTGCTTGCTGCACATCTGCCTGACTTGTGGTCCTGTTTTCTGCCTGTATTCTTCACTCATTTACTGCTCTCACATTCTCCACCCCATTAAGCATGGGAACCGTTATTGTCACCCTATAGCTATTGAGTCTCACTAACCTTTTGGGTTTAATTTTGTATGCCAAAATAACAGTCAACTCTCTGTGCTGAGAATGAGCGCTCTTGAGCACGCTTCTTCCTGTAAGAATTTTCATTCTGTAATGCTATGCGTTGCACTGTGGAAGAATGCTGGGGAATTCCCTCCTGCACGATGCAGCTTCTCCCTGCTATCCTACACTCTTTAACCTCTGCTGGCGTTCAGTTCAGGAAACGTTATGGCACCGTCTGTAAAACCCACCAGAGAGCTAAGCATGGGAATTGTTGCACTGATTTCTGAGTTATTCATGTGCTAAAAGAATTTCATGGATCAGCAGTAAGTTGTTCAACCTGCTGTAAGTTTTAGCCCTTAAATCTTGACTGGAAAATCTACTGTAGTTAGGATCTCGTGTTTCTCTAGCTGTACTGTTGTTTAGTTAGGTGTAGCTACTACTACAGTTGAGAAATTGCACTTCCCTTCTGCTCACCTACTTATTTACTAGTACCAAGGGATCCTAATTTTGTGGGGTTTATTTTGTGACTTTCAAAATTTCTTTAAGCTCAACATGTTGCAGCACAAGGGAAAACAGACTTAGAAATAATGCAGTAATCATCTTCCACTCCCACTAGAGAATCTGGATTTTTCTGTTAGCAAGCAAAGTAAAAGAAAGGATCACTTTACGAGTTTGTTACGTATTTTTTTATACATGTATGTTTGTGTGTGTATACACGAGCTACCATTTACCCTTAGAAGAAATCTTTAAAAGTTTATTTTAAAATATAAGTACAGTGAATACATAATTTTTAAAGACTTAATGTTGCATAGAAAAGCTATTTTTTATGCATAATATCTAGCCCAAATTAGGTCATGCATTCTGTAGTAATACAGCATTCTTATGCAGAAATGTAATTCCAAGAAGATCTTCGTCCAAAAGTGCAAACAATTGCATGATAGAATGATTGATACCTCAAAAAGATGGGCATTCACCTGCAATGTGATGATAGGACAAGGGGAAATGGCCACAAACTGATGCATAGGAAGTTCTGCACAACTTCTTCACAGTGCAGGTGGCAGAACACTGGCACAGGCTGCCCGGAGAGGTTGTGGTGATTCCAGAGAGGAACCACTTCTGTGTGGTTGATGTGGAACATCTTCTCTGGAGACGTTCAAGACCCGCCTGGACGCCTACCTGTGCAACCTGAGCTAGGGAGCTGCTGTGGCAGGGGGTTGGACTGATGATCTCTAGAGGTCCCTTCCAACCCCAACAATTCTGTGATTCTGTGAAAGCTTCCAAATATCTGGATGAAGGGAGGGGGGTGAATTAGGAAGTAATCCAGTAAGATTGAGGAGTTGTGGAAGCCCCATCCCTGGAAGTGTTGAAGGGTAGGTTGAATGGGGCTTTGAGGAACCAGGTTTGGTGGAAGATGTCCTCGTCCATGGCAAGGAGTTGGAACTGCATGGTCTTTAAGGTCCCTTCCAACCCAAGCCATTCTGTGATTCTGCAAAACACTTACGAGAATTTGTGATAAAAGTTGTTCAGCTACAAAACGTTCTGCTTACCATTCCACAATGATAGAGCAAGGAGATATGTAAGCTCGCCAAGTGGATGATTGAAACATAACCTGAAACCCAAGTCCATATAAGCTACTGTTCCTTTATTTGGTGTTTTTTTTTTTTTGTTGTTGTTGTTTTGTTTGTTTCTTTGTTTTGTTTTGTTTGATAAATTAAAAGATACAGAAAGGAGAGTTCTTGTATTTTAGTATTGATAAGGCTGACAGGTTGCACAGTTTTTGGCTAAGAAATGTAGGTTGTGTACTGGGGAAAATACAAGCACATACATGTGCTATTGCATTCCAAGACTGCTGCCCTGTCATGTGCTAACAGAACTGACTATGATGTTTGCTTTTGTTTGCTGTTGTTGAGGTCTTAAAGACAAGTGTCTTGAATTAATTTTGTCCTTGATATCTATTGAGGCAGGATAGTGGTATGAACAAAATTTTTGTCCAGGACTGCTTCTGGGCCTCAGACAGCTAGGAATTTTTGTGGAGGTTGTATAGACAACCAAGGAGCTGGAGCTGACCATGAAGTACAAAAGTATCACTGCTGTTATGAATGACCAAAATGACAGACTGGGACTGAGGAAAGTATCTTCTAGGTCTCCAACGTGCTAACTTTTCAGTATTTCACATATTTTAGAAGTAGCTTACAGAATAAAGGCGGCCCCTTAAGCTGAGGAAACTCTAAGTATCTCCAGGACACCTAGTGAAAATGAGATGGGACCCATACAGGTGCAAAAACTTTCCTTGTGGAGGTCATTGGCGCTTAAGCTTGAATATAACTTGTCTTAAAGCCTGACACAGTTTTCAGTAATTTGCAGTGCTTCACTGACATTTCAGTGGGACTCACTTTAGTGGGATGAATGTACATTGAAATTGCTTGTGAATCTGCTTGTTTTGTTCTTTTCTGTCTTTCTTTCTTTTGCTTTTGTTTTTTTCCTGGCTGTGAAGACTTCCATTGTGATATCCTCGACAATAGATTGCAATGGTTACCATCATTTAACAATGTAGAAGGGATAACAAGTGAAATGGCTTGTGTTTATTGATGGAAGTAGGCTGCAAACCAGATGAATTCTGCTTGCGGAGAGGTGACTGGAGGTACAGAATATATATAATAGGACTTGGGACAGCACATGGCTGTGAATTAATCAGTCTTTAACTATAAGACAAAAATGAATCCAGCACAAATTATTATTTAGAATTTACTGGACTCAAAATAATGAAGTGAAACCCAGTATTAGTAAAATAAATGCTTAAATTGTGGAGAAAAAAAAACGGTAGGCCTAATGAAAAGGATTTGAAAGGACAAATCATAATTTTAAGCAAAAATAACCAGAAAGTCAAACAAGAAATTGGAATGGTTTTACCTATAACATAAAGACTTTCTATTCTCTGAGAGCTATTTCCAAAGTAAGTACTAATGAAGAATGAGTAAAATTTTAATTGAGGGCAGTTGTAGTTGGAAAAACAAAGTTTTACAGACTTGGAAGTATGTTAAAAAAGCTGAAAATTGTGGAGTGGTATTGTAGGTAGTCAGGTGTGGTCTAACTCAAAGAAGGCAAAGAGTCACATGTTGACAAAATGAAAGAAACAGAAGAGAAAAAAAGGATTTAAGCAATCTGGACTTGCTTTCAAGTGATCAGACTGTACTTCCTAAGTAATTGCTATGGGATTGGGCTCTGTTTGATCTAATTGGTAACGTGTGTTGAAGCCAGAGCTGAATTAACTGTTTACAGAGAATGATTTGTTTGATCAGTGTCATCCCCCTTCCTGTTCTTGAATTATCCACAAACAGGTTTTTTCCTCACTAATTTGTTCATTATTCAAAATTGCTCTGCAAATGCTTTTTGAGTGCTTTTTTTTCCTATACCTTTGGTACGCTATGGTTATATAAGTAGAGTTTTTGCTGTGAAACTCAAGAAATCTGAATGTTCTCTTTTACTGTGCTTTTGACGAAGGTGAAAATAACCCATTTTCTATGGGTTATTTGCTATATTTGCTGAAAATGTGAATAGTGCAGCAGCTTTTCTTTTTATTCATAGGGTTTCAGGCCAGAAGGGACTATTAGATCATCTACTCTAATCTCTTTTATGATGCAGATATAGTAGGAATTCATCTAATTTCTCTCATACCAAGTCCAATAATTTGTGCTTAACTAAAGCAGATTGGAACTTTATTTTAAAGCCTTTTCAGACAAATCGCTAAAAAGTGCTTTATGAGGGTGGTTATTATTCTATTTTCTCCTACAAGCTTGTGTAACTACTCAATAATCTTTATTCTTGTCATGTAGCATTGTTTGTATTTGCTGATGTGATGTCTGAATCTTCTGAAAGTGGGGAGGACATGGAGAGGCTTCATGACCACGTGAAGCATTCTTTCACAAACCTTTCTATCTGTTTGCCCAGGTATAGCTTTCCTACAGGGAACTTCACAAAGAGAATAACTGAACGCATATTCATGCAAGGCAAGCAGTGACCCTGGTGAATGCTGTCAAAGCAAATGTATGCTCTTAGTCAAATTAATGTTCGTGAATTCTCCTTGCAGTATTATCCCAGTGCTAGCCAAGAAAGACATTGTTAAATGTAAATTGTAGTGACAGTAATTTTTTTAAAATTTGGAATAAGCATTGTTATTCAGAAACCAAGATAAGCACGTTTGTCACACGATATTAAGATGAAAAACGTAGTGACATGCTGCCTTCCACTGGAGTTTGGATTGCAGTCCATGTGAGCTATGTTATAGCAGAAAAGCACAGCAATTCTGGCAAAATCTGGTGGAAGTCTTGCCCACGCAATCTTGGAGGAATTGTTTTTGAAAGGCAAAAGTATCCAAGCTTCAAAAAATGCAATTTAGTTCAAAGCTTCTACCTACAATAGATCAAAATAATGGACATCCACTTTCTTTGTGGTATATCTGGTTAGCTTTTCTGACAAAAGCTCCAGAAGTTCTCAAGCTAAATTATGAGCTGTGTGTTGTGGCAGCATTGCTGTGTACAGAGATGATGTCCTTTAACACTGCTTGGAAACTGGCTGTATGGCCACGTGATGCCAAGCAGATTGGTTACCACCCTCTGATAGGAGGCTGAGCAGCTGTAATTCACTTACTACCTCTGAGATCCATTGACAGGTGGCTTGTGAGCTCAGTCTGCACATCACTTCTGAATAGGTGTCTTTGGTGTGTGGATTTTACCTCCTGCTTGAATAGGCTGTGACAGGCTTGGGGTAGTTGCACAGCTTGACTGTGTGGTGGTATGGATAAAACCTAAAATACACAGCAATGTGATTGCAGTTCTGTCCGTACCATTTGCCTTTGTATGGAGAGTGCTTTCACATGTAAAAACTGATGGAGTCTCAAGTGGTCTTATCCTTGCCCATGTGTCTCTGCAAAGTGGTAGAGAAATTCACTTTGTTTTGCTGTTGGATAGGCAATGCACAGAGCCAGCTTTCAAAACAAATGTGGGTCCCTTAATTTCCTGTTTTCCTCTCAGATCAAACAGCAAGGTCCAGCCAGTGAGACTTCCATAAGAGTATAGAGCATAAGTACCTTCAAAAATGTGCTTCTGATAGTTGGATTCAACTAACTCACCCCTTACAATTTTAGTAGTTACGCCTGAGCAGGTGAAGTAGCTCTCCTTTGCCAGTGGAGGACAATCCATCCAACTGCTTTAGGATGTAGTGAGGGCCTGGTTCTTCTCTAGCCTGCTGGAGGGGCCTTTTTTTCTTCACCGACATTTAAGTGGAACTAAATAAGTAGATTAGATTACACACCTGACTTTAAGACTGCTAAAATGAAGTGAGATGAATGTCACCCCAAATTATTTGCCTCAGAATGGCTGTGATAAAGCAGCTGCACTTGATGCATTAGCAAGTAGCTGTGCTTTTTTTCTCTTAGCTGAAGGAATATTCGTTTCTTATCCATTTTGCAAGCAGAAAGATCTGTGGCACAAAGGACTGTCAGTAAACAGGTCCTTTTTAATTCTCAAGGACTGGCCTTTTGTGGGTGTTCTTGAATAATATGCTGAATTTCCAAGTAGTTAGGGGCATGACATTGTATAGTGACAACAAAGGGATGTTTTACCTTACCTAGATCATGATAAATTATAAATTCAATGTCTAGCAAGGATACTAAGATCTAGCATGCTCTGTATGTGGTTGGGATAGGGTATTACTTGAAAAATCAGATTACTTTTTCTTTTGATATATCATGTGTCTTGGCAGCAGAGGCATAATGCTGGTAAAAAGCAGCTTGTGACGATGACGGCCCCGTGTTTGAGAATTGTATTGATATTACTCTGAATGGATGCACACACAGTTCTTTATCTGGTTTGCAACCCTTCTATTTTTTTTTTTTTGTGGTCTTTACTGTTAAAGACAAAACGTCTCTTCCAGAGTAATAGGAAGCCACTACACACCTCCAGGTGAAGTGCTTTCAAGTGATAAGCCATGTATGATGCTTTATGAAACATAGTCCTTGTAATATTTTATAACACTCAAAAGTTCCAGATGATTATAGTCTCTAGATCTGCAGTTAAATTATTATACTGATCAGAAATTTAATTGCTCTCACTTGTCTTGTTCTGTATGTGCTTTTGGCAGCATGACAGCACTTTCCATCACTGTTTCTCCATCCACTGAGTGATACAAAATGTGTCTTTAAAATCAAGGGAGAAAAATATTAATGGGGGTTATGTTGTCTGATAGAGTGTTCTCTTGCTCTTTTCAGACCTGATGGTAGCACAAAGTGCACGTTAAATATTTTATATTGTTCTTAGAACAAATTGTGAATTTTAAAGCTACAATTTTAAATCTGAGGTAAAGTTTCATCACTGTTCACATCCCAGATGTCTTTTGATAGTTTTTCATCCTTTACAGCACAGATTTATAATTTATATCAATCTTACTGAAGATGAGGTAGACAACACATTTTTCGCTCTTGAAGAAAGAACACTACTTCACCAGGAATTTTGTTTGCCATACAAGAAATTGTCTTCAGGAAAACAGGAGCCAAAATCAAAGCTAGTCAGACCCAAGAAATCCAGGAAAAAAAAAAACAACAACGACACAGGGAGAACCCAACAGTGTCTGAACATTTAATGTCGCTGGTTTTGAAACTGCTGAGAGATTTAGGCTTCCTATTTCACTAAGTTAGAAACTGTGTTTTGTATGATAGTACTGCATATCAGAAAACTTAAGTTCATTGTGGTATTGAATAGAGGTGGGAACAATACTGATGGTAATTTCTAGTTTGAAAATTGAGCTTTTTTGTTTGAGGCAGATGAACCATATGTTTCGTGTTAAATACTTTTAATTCCATGAGTGAAAATTACTGCAACTGTTTGTTATGGGTTTTTTGTTGTTTACACAAACTTATGACAGAAATCAAGTGAGATGAAGACAGGATGTATTGTGGAGTCTATTAAAATAACAGTGGAGTCTGCAGTGTAGAATTTTTAGACAGGAGGGCCTTAAAACAGAGCATGTTGAATCAATTATTTTAATTATACTTGACACAAATCTGGAAATACATAACTATAACACACATTATTATATCTAAAATATAGGACTATCTTTGGCTATATAGTGCCATTGGTTTAAAACGGGTTGTTATCATTCTTCTGCAATAACTGTTTGGAAAATAAGCCTTCAGTGTGGGATTTCCAAATGGCAACTTTCCTGCATACCATATGAAGGAATTAAGCTGCAAATTCAAGTATGCATATATTCGTGCTGCCTCCTTTGAAAAGCTTCATAGAAAATTATTTCCTTTGGGCAGGCTAGTTCTTTGCTTGCCTTTAATTCATGCCTGAGCTTGACTTAAGGGGCCTTTCTTTCAGAGATACCCAAGCTTGTATAGCTTTAACTGGGTTGGAGCAAGTAATGGAAAAGTTGCAACAGTGTTAGTACAACATCCTGCCTTGGAACAAATCATCTTCCTCCTGCCAGGGCTGGTTAGCCTCATCTTATGTGATCTGTATCATGTCTGGCACCCAGTCTGGTTCTCAGTGCAAACTGGGCCTGTCTTCTGTATTGGATCATGTTGAATCTTGAAACAAAAGTTGGAGTGCAAATCGCACTAGGAATATTTGAAAAAAAAAAAAAAAAAAAAAAAAAAAAAAAAAGACTAATTGATTTGTCTTCAAAAGCACTGACTCAACTTCCACTTTTGAACAGCATGAATTAATCTTTTTTTGGTGCCATGATCATCTCTGTGGTCACTAGTTGTAATATCACATAAATGATTGTTCAGTATTTTTCTAAAGTTGAAACTATAAACCACATAAGAGGAACAGATGAATTCACACAATTATAAGAAGACACTAACATGCCCAGACATAATATGTTGGGCATAACATAATGTGTTTCCACATGGAATTACTCAGAAATGATTAAAAATTTCAAGACTGCTGATTACTATTTATATTTTCCTCAGATGTAGGGCTTTACTTCTGTTTTTCAGACCTTCAGCAATTCCTTCTTCCTTTGCACATTCTCATTTTGTTTAAAGAAATCAATAAGTTACAAAGAAACAGACTTGGATTTCTTTCTTGGTAGTACAGTGCTTATTACTGTGATGAGGACAGTCCAGCCTGCATGTCCCTTCACCTTTATTTTCAAACTCCTTTGGGTAATCTGATCCCACCTGACACTCCTGACACTTCCTGAGGCCTAAATTGGCTTTTTGCAGGGTAGCATTTCTCCTTTGTGACTGACAGGGAGATCAGTCACTGCCAGTGTGGATTTTTCCTTTTGGTACTTCTCTATCCTCTAACTTACAATGGTTTTCAATTCTGTGCTCCTTTTCCTTCCTAGAAAATGTCCTTCTATTTGTGGTTTCACTCCATCTGTCTTTCCTATATCCTTATATCTTTCCTAGATTTACTGTAAATTTCCCAGTTTTTCATCCTTACTCAGAACTTTGCCCTTTTCCATATTGCTTACCTGAATGGATGATGTGATGCAACTTGGTGTGCATGCTTTCTAATCTTTTGAATGCTTAGTGCCTTTGGTACAGAACTTCTGAATGGCTAATCTGTATTTTATTAAGCTAGCCTTTTCTAATATTAAAGTGAACATGTAGAAAATCCCCACTGAGAAGAAAATTTTTCCACAGTGCTCTTTGACTTGTATCCTCTCTTTCAACCTCATAAACTGGGAGACAGAGGGAGCCCTTTCTCTGAATTTGGAATTGTCAGTGTTTGTGATTAGACCATCAGTCTTAACGTGCTACCCCAAGTTTCAGAAGATGAAACTGAATTTCTGAAATTGTCCACCTATAGGATTCCTGTAACTACATGTTAACACTTTTGTTTTTCTTTTATAGCAGATATCTAGTACTTTTGCATTACAAAACTTTACTTGATGAACCCCAAAATTTAAGACTCTCTTCCAGCAACAGACAAATAAAAAGAACCCTAAAGTAGTCCTCATTATCCTTCTTCTCCTTGAGTTTATGTTTAGACTTTTAAAGCAGTTCAATTCAACCATATTGTTGAGTGAGTTCCAAAGAGAACATCTGTGAGCAAAGAGGAAATTAACTTCACGTTAAATTGATGGGAGGATACATCTAGCGTCTTAGATCCCTAGCAGTCTAAACAGTGTTAAATTGTGTTGTTTCTGGGATATGACTATTATATTAAGCTTTGCTGGAGCTTATGCTTTGTAATACAAGACAAACAAAAACAACCTGCAACCTCTGAGTTGTTTATTATTAACTGTAACAAGTTTTGTATCGCAGCTCCTATCAATATTGAAGCTAAAAGAATATGCTTTGGGGGAAATATTTGAAGGAATTAGATGAAATGAACTGGGATATTTTATTTTTAGAAAATTATAATGAATACTGACAATTTCTGGAAGTAAAATTGAAATGATCTTAAGGGAAATAAAACTGAACAAATACATTGAAAGTTTGCGCATAGTGCCTTGTAACAATATTAGTTGGTTTGGGGGTCATCTGTAAGAAGAAAAGAAAATCTTCCTGGAATAAAATAGTTTGTGGAGATACTATCGCACATTAAAATTTTTCAGAAATTAGGTGTTAGGTTTTTAAATGCAATTTAGAGATCTGGGGATACAGTTCCAAGTATTTACTTAATGGAAATCTCTGTGTTTATAGCTCCTTTGCTCTGCCAGATATGGACATGGATTTTTACAGTACCAGGATGGGAGAAGAGAGCTGTCACACAGATCATAAAATATATCACCACTTTTACAATCCCTATCCATAGGGAAAAGTGAGATTTAGTAGCATAGCCTTTCCTTGAGTGGAGTACCAATCATGTATATGACTCTATGGCATTTATTAGGCAGTACATTGTTTAGTACTTGATGGTGAGTTCACACTGGGTGTGGTATTGGCACTTATTTTTTTGTGTTGGTCTTGCTGAAGGCAAGAGATCTACAAGAAAACTATTACAATAGAATGAATGAAGTGTAGTGTTCGAAGTCATTTCCTCATCTCTTCACCTGTGTCTCCCTTTACTTCCAGGAATGAGACAGGCTGCTGTGTCAGAATCCTATTTTATTTCAGTCATTAAGCTGCCTCTGTAATCTTATATTAATAAAGGGAAGATAGTTATACCTCTGTGAGTATGTCTGAGCTCCAACTGAGTACATGTCACCATGAATGGAGTGATGGATAGCCTAACCTTGTTGATATTGACAATAATATTGGTGCAAATCAGGAGACAGGAATAGATTCAGTATGGCCCAAGTTAGTAGATTTCTGCCCATTTACTGTTCTTCTCTCCTAGTAAACTAAGGTGGGAAAAGAAAATGACTGCTATCAGAATAGCTGTGATCACAACTACACAAATATGGATTATACAGGAGATAAACCCAATGGGATATATTTAGTATATTCTTAGTATTTAGACCTGCAGAATTCAGTATGGAAGGAAGAAGAGTATAAGCATCTTTGTTATGTGTATTGGTTTGCTCTAAGGCAGAAGACACGGGACTGAGAGGACTACTTGTCTCATTTTCATCGCTCTGACTTATCTCTTTAAATCACACCATCACACTTTATTTCTTTATTCAACTGTCTAGGTAGTAAGCTCCTTAGGCCATACAATTTCTTCACAGATAGAGTTTGCTAGGTTTAGTACTGTGATGTCCAAAAATCACTTTGAACTTGGAGAAAACTGATTTTTTTTTAACATCAGAAATCTTAGTGATTTCAGTTACTGCCCAGATTTCATCTTATGGGCAGAAGAGGGATTGAGGTATATTGTGAACAAGATGGCCATGGTCCCAGTCCACCTCAGAAGATATACACATTATAGTGAAGTGAATCATTCCTTACCTTAGTGTGATTAATAGTTCCAGTGCAAATTTGGAAAACTCATTGCAAGCTCTCTTTATTCTGTATTCTGCAGAATGCTGAAATGTGCTTGACATCTTGAGAAATGCCAGTAGGTTGTTTTGAATACTAAATTCAAACAATGATTACAATGATTAGAGGTCATTTTCTTCCCTCGGTGGCTCTTGTCCAAAAGAAAATGAGCTGTTTACTTGTATCTCTTCATGTCTATTTGCATGTATTTGTAAAAAGCTCTTAATGTAGTTGTGTGGGAAAAGGTGTACATAATTTGGGAGGAATCTACAAAAATTTCTATTTTTTTCATTTATTTATCTTGTATGGAAATGTTCCTTTTTTTCATTTATAAAAATGGTAAACTATTAAGAAAAGACATGGATATTACTTTCATTTTGTCAGGACCTTGTAAGTTAAAGTCAGATGGAATTTATATGCAAGAGCAATGCCTAACATTGAAAGGAACCCTGTTTTTGAGAATAATTTCTAATGCTTTTGCTTTTAAATGCTATGGTTTTTAGGTAGTTAATTTATTTTCAATTTATTCTTAAGTAAGAAGCACTAGAAGAAAAGAGAACTGCTTAGAATTTTCAGTAGAAGTTAAAATAAGTAGTGTGTACAAGTTCTCACTCATCTTTAGTTTGGTTTACTTTGCTGTTCCAGCAAATAATAATAACAACAACAATAAAAAAAAAGAAAAGAACTGGAATTTACCTTTCAAAACAAAAATTCAAGTTGAGATGAAAAAATTTTCTTTCGTATTTTTGTTGCCTGGATAGCACATCCTCTTAGTTATATGAATAGAAAAGATGGAATAGAGTGAAGTATGATTTTAAGAAGGAACTATGCTAGAATATCTGGTCCTGTGTTTGTCTCTTGGAACATGAATTGGGAAAGAGAAGATGCTATAGATTTTTGGATGTCTTTGGTATTAGAAGTCATGTCATAACAGAAGGCTATGGAGACTTGGATAAGAAACGCTTTTTATAAAAAAAAAAAATAAATAATCTTTTGACCTTTCCTTTTGTTTTCTGATAGAACATTGGCTATCTCATGCAAAACACTTCATATGACATAAAAAGAAATAGGAGAAGATATTGATAAAAAAGAAAGAAGAAAAGAGAAAAAGAGAATTGTTAATGTTCTAAGAAGACTTGAGTTTAACCTTTTGTTCATTCTTCCACTGAGGGAATAGGAATGGTTTTATTTAGTCGTCAGTCCTCCTTCAGGGACATTTCTAACCTTGGCTGTATACTACTGAGAAGGACTCTTTACCTTCCCTTGATAGTTTGTCCATTGCTTAACTTTTCCTCTTACAGTGTGAAAATTAACACAGTAACTGTATTTGACCTAAATTTCCCCTGATGCTGCTTAAGTTCATTACTTCCTCTTCTGTCCTCATTACTTAAAGGGAATAATTAATTCCTGTTCTTTTTATAACATCACTTTATGTACTTGAAGATGTCACTCTCCCCACTTTTCTCCAAGACAATAAAACTTGAAGACAAAGGGAAATATTTATCTGACTGGATGGTGTCAAGAAAACAGAGCAAGTTTTCAAGGATCCAGGAGATGAGATTGGGACGGGCCTGCAAGATAACTTCTTGTCTGATCCTCTCTTGCTAAAATAAGATTTCTGTGTGCCACTCTTCTCCCCATGAGACAACTTGATCTCCAGCTAGTAGTAGAAACAGTCGTTTCCATTTAGCCAGCTGAGGAACTTCCCTCCTTTCTTTTCCTTCTTTTGTAATCTGTGCAGGAAGAATTGACTTTTGTGCCTAGTTTTTGACATAGCTCAAGTTTTATTGAGTTGTTTGGAAGGGGAAGTGTATTTTCAGGTTTCTCACTTCCAGCTTTCTGTTGAAATTGAACGTTGCTCTCAGTCATTTCACAAACCTAGCAAACTGTCTATCAATTTGCTTCATTTACATTTTCAAAGTTCTCTGACAGAAAAATGGGTAGAAACTTAAAAACAAGTAAATAAATGAAAGCTGTTATTACCTTTTATGTGTATATGATTCCTGCAAGATAGAGATGCTCACAGATGCCTTGCCTCGTGAATTCTAAAGAGTAGCACAGTTTGATCATCACATGATCATGCAGTGATGTGGTCTGGTACCTGTCAATATCATGTAAAATATTGCATATTATTTTTTTAGATTAGTAAAACCAAGAGCACAGATGTACCTTGCACATGTTTTCAGCCTTTCTGCGAGTGGAATAAAAGTATCTTTTCTAGCTATAGGGAATATTTAGTCTAGGGACATAAGGTTGTTTATATTGTCATTATCATAAATGCTATGATTGTTCCAGTTGCCTAGGTAGAGGAAATGTTATCATGTTAACTGGCACTGTCTTAGTGCTTTAACTCCTCAAAGCTATCATTAGTGGGCAATCATTTGAAGAAATTATTCTACTGCTCATTTATATAGCCTGGTAGCTTTTTTGGTGATTTTCCTTAATTTTTTTGTGATGGCTTTCAGTGCTCAACTATGATGGATGCTATGTGGAAAATATTACAGTGCATTTTGGTGATGGAAAGAAGGTAAAGAACTGTAGTAGTTTTTTGTTCTGTTTTGTTGGGTTTTTGTATTCAAGCAGTCAATATACAGTCAGATCTGTTTGCATATTTCTTTTACAGCTGTGTTTCTCATCTCAGTTAATGAGGTATAATGTGTTTTAGTGCTTAGCAAGAACTTCATTGCCAGAGCTGTAATCTTGAGCAATAAGATCAGATAGTTTTCCAATTTTATGGATTTCAAAGCATTTAATAAACCTGGGCAAAGATTAGTTTATTGTTCTTTCACAGAAGCTTATCTGAACTTTCACTTCTATGACTGCAGCATATTCAGAAGGTCAGAGTTAGCAAAGTCAGATATCAAAAGCTGGGGAACTGAAAGATCAGTCTTCATCTACCTGCAGAACTTGTGCAAGTTGTTTGGTAAGGCAGTTAATGCTACTACCCAGTGAGCAGATTAAAACTTCTTTGGATATGTACACAAAGTTCCCTCAGAGCAGAAGTAATAATCTGGGCATGACCTTTGGGCTTGTACCTGTGAGTGAGTTTTTTTAATTTAATATGTTACTGTAAGCTCCTTGAAATCAGTAAGTGTAACTCCGCAACCATGTAGCTGATGTGTGGTACCCACGTGTTTGCCCTCTTGCAGATTCCTGTGCTAATCTGTGGTAAATCTGGGTAGTAAAGCTTTTTGATTTGTTTACTGTCCTTCTGCGATAAGTCTGGATTAGAGAGACGATGTTTGACATGTGCTGTATAGCTCATTTTTCAAGGGAAACAATTCTGTAATGCCTGAGTTGCTTGTGTTTTTTGCAAGTTTTTTCCACCATGAAACCTTTTCTTCAGAAAAAGTAGATCACCTATAGAGATATATCTCTCTTTCCAGTAAAACAACATTCACTTTCTTACACAGTACATTTCATGTGGGTAGTCTTGTGTTGAGTACAGTACCCCTGGATAGTCCTGTGCTGGTTGTTCTGTAAAGACCAATCCAGTAAACTTAACTGGAATTTAGTTGGAGCAAGTTGGTTCTGTTTCTCTTTGAAGACTACCTACAAAAGCTACCACGAAGTATTCCAGATGGCTGACCAACTGGCCTGTTAACCAGTCTCCAGTGACATCCCATGATCACACATCCTCCTGCCTGGGCTGATGGTCACACTGTTGACCTCATGTTGATAAAGGGAAAAATCATTGCTTTAACATCAGCGCATATCCCAATCCTTGAGAAGCAGGGACTAATGTTACCTGGGAGTCTTCCATGTGTCCATCAGCTCTTTATTTCCTCTGTGTGTTTTTGCCATGCATTTTTTCATTTTGTCCTATAGCTGTAGGCAGTACTGATGACAAGTGCATTTGCACGGATGTTTCCATATTGTTAACAGTCAGATAGGTGTCTGATGTGTTTGTGGCCTCTTCTTCATTGTAGCACCTCTGGAACAGCTTTTACAGCTGAGCCTTGTCACACAGATTGAAGTCAGACATGGGTCACCAGGTGGTTGTTCTGTAGACTTGATGCCATGTTGCATATCTAGAGGAAAAGCTGTTTGTTTTTTCTTTTCTTGTATATTCCAAGCTCAACTGTAGCTTAGAGATGACTAAGGGAAAACCTAAGATGTTTTCTTGTACAGAAAAATAACAAATTGAATCCACCTCCTGTCTTAGGCTTTGGCAGGTTTTTCTTTTTTTTCTTTTTTGTATGATGGAGTGTTAAAACCCTAGGAAGAACAGTAAGAAATGTGGCAATTCCAGAAACATGGTACGTCCAGATGAAATTCAGCTGCTCATAACCCACTGTATTCTTGGCTTCCTAATTTTGGACAAATAGGCTTAGTACCATTAGGTTTGCCCTTTTCCTGGTTTGTCCATTGACTTGATGAGTAACTGGTAGCAAACTCACTATATGTTTTAGTGTTGGAAGTTTGGTTTTAGAGAAATTCTGTTGATCTGGGATTTGTGTACTCTATTATGGTTTGGATGACTTTCTTCATTAGGAGGTGGTTACTGGCTGCTGCTGTGCAACAAAGAATGAAGCAGTGGGAAAACTTTTTCAAGAAGGTCTTGAATGTGGGTACTTGAGAAATATTATCTGTAATAGTAACTGCTCTTACCACCTCATTACATTAGTGGAACACACAGGGAGTACATAACACAGTATGAAATTCCAACAGCGGGAGAACTGCATGGCTGCTGTAGAGTGGAAGTGAAGCCAAACCACTGCTGAGCACACCTGCCAGAGTTGTGGCTCAGAGCATCCCCCAGCTGCTTGACATATGTGAACACAGTGGACCCTCAGTGGTATTTCACAGTGACTAAACTCATAGAGTGTCACTGGTTTAGGGGCAGGTTTGGCCTGGTTCTGTGATGATTGGGGTGGGAGACCCATGGATCCATGCCTCAGGGAAGAGGAAGGGGGAAAGGGAAAAGGGAGATGGGCCTAGAAACAAAACAGCAGCAACAATCTGAAAAGGAAAGCTAATTTACTAAATAAAGTACTGTAATGCGGAATAACACAGTATAATTGGAATTGAAGCTAATAAATCAAATAAAATGAGCAAAAGAGAGTGTCCAATAAACCAAAGGCCTTATGCTAAACGCTGAAGATGAGACAACTAGTGAGCATATGCTGCTGGATCAGTCTGAAAGGAAAGAGCCTGTGTCTTCTGACATGCAAGAAGTTTTAATCTTTCCCTCTGAATGGAAAATGGAAAAATGCAAAGCAGTGTAAAGTCCTCTGGGGTATGTAGTTCCCTTCTGAGACAGGTATACCCAGAGCTATTGATGATCCACAGAGCTGGAGCATTAACTCTTTTACTCCTAATACACTACATGACGTGAAATACCAATAACAAAAATCATAAAACCATGAGAGATAGAAACAGGTAATGACTTCTCCCCAGAAAGTGCCGGAAGAGAGGGCAAATGTGTAACACTCTGATATTAGCTTTGGTTTTAGCACATTCCATGTATGGGTGGAGCTGGCTGGAATGAGCCAAAATATGTGGGTCAGTTGAATTGTGGCCATACCATGTTTAGGGATTGTAGCTGATTACACGTAACTTGCTTTTATCTAATATCATCCTTATTGTTGCAATTTTACCTTTAGATTTTAATTTAGGTTTCACTGTTGTTCCTTTGCCTGGAGGCTTGTTGCCTCTGCTGCTCTTACACTGTAACAGTATTGGATGACAAATTCATCTGCTAAAATGATTTATTACTCCAACTCACCAGGCAGAAGCAGTGATCACTGAATGGACAGATTTGTCAATTTGTTGCCCAGATATCTTTATGGTCTGTAACAGTGCTGTGAAATGGGGAGTAGAGGAGGCATATTTGTGATTGCCAAAGAAAAAAATCTTGAGCAAGGTGCAAGACAAATGAGTAAACAAAGCCAGAGGAGGGCAAACAAAGAAAAAGGATTTCATTTTCCAGTGTTATGAGACATATAAGCTGGTGGGATGAGCTTAATTGCTAGCTCACCACTTGCCTCGTGTCTGATAAATGACTATTCTAGTCACTGTGTATCTGCTTGCCGTTCATGTTAGCTATTCTTTCCTCTTGTTCTGAGGGGAAAAAAAGAAACTAGCCAGGAGCAATATCTATGAAATGCTCTGAGGTTTGAAGCTCACTCCTTTCCCTTGACTTCCCTTCTCTTCCCTGTTCAACTCATTTCTCTTTCATTAGGCTTGCTTTGCGCTGGTTTTGATACAGAAAGTGAGAAATTAATGCTCATTCTTACTTTACTCTCTCAGTTACGATGCAGTACCAACATCCAAAGCAGCAATTCCTCTCTGACAGCTTGTTGAAGACTCTGTATTATTTTTGTCATCTATTCCATGTCTCCTGGTCAAGTATACCTTTCCTGACCTGTGTCCCTGGCACTCTTCTGCAAAGTACCTGCTTTAATTTCTTGCAGTTCACTCCTTGAGGAGTAAATCTTCTGTGCTCTCTGCCATTTTGGTGTAGTTAGGAGGGTTTTTTTTTGATACAGGTTTGTCTGTATGCTTCCCTCCATTTATTTGTCTCTAACTCAGGTTTTATTGAACTAAGGGCTCAAAAAATTGATTTTTAATTAAAACCTAAATAATTCCTATGACAGATTTTTTTTTTTTCTTTCAGAAACCTTTGCTTTGTCACTGAATAATTCACACTATAAAAATAAACAAACATTGGAAATGTGTTTCAGCTGTTTCTGAGAAGCCTGTTTGGAGAAATCTATTCAAAAACAGTCATAACTGAAAAATTGGGGTGAAATTAATTTTATTTATTTATTTATTTATTTTTAAAACCCATCTATGTTGCAAGAAAAAAAAAAAACACATCATGTTTTGAATTAACTAACTGAATAAAAACTAGTATCTGTGTTTCTCCAGATGAACACTTCATACATGAAATCAGTGGGTTGGTATTTTGTGCTGATTTTTTGAGTGAATACTGAGTGTCAACAGCTGGCTCTGAGTTCATCAAGAATCACATGTTCAGCAACTCTGAAAGTAAGATCATTATTTTTTTCACTCAGATTTGAACTGATGTAAAAATGAATTGAAGTGTTTAAAATAAACATGTCCCATTGCTACAGCTTTGGAAGGATTAATTGGCCCAGATCTGATCTTTTGTGTGTGGATTTCTCTCTCTGTATCTCCGTATGTTTGGATGCGTGGTCTTGTGTGTTGACAAAATGTCACCATGTATGATCTTCCCTCCCTCCCTCAATTGATTATGTTAAGTAAGAATCAATTTTCAGGGAGATTTTTCAGATTTATACAGTAGCTGTTAAGGAATTTATAAATAAAGTAAATCCCAGACACTATTTGTCCATCCTGCAGGCTACCCAGTTGTGAACTAAATTGAACTAAATGCTCTTTGAACTTCACACAGTGAAAATGGTTTTTATAGAGATTTATTTCTATTTTCTTTTCTTTTAAATTAAGGTTAAAGAGAACACATGAAAGCAGCATGTCTCCGCTGTTATTTTGGTGAGTGCAACAGTGCTCACACAGTGTACTAACCCTTTTATTTTTTACTTTCTTATAACGCTAGGCACACAATTACAAGATAAAGTTTGAGCTACATCTCTTGAAGGCATTATTTCTCAAAAACAGAAAGATAAGATAGCCAAGGACAGTGAAAGAGAAGGGAATATAAGAGTTACAAAAGGAAATCAAAGCCATGTGGAATACAGAAGAGATGGAACTGGTGTACCCCGTTCTTCTCCCCAGTAAGCCAAGGCAGAATTTGAAAAGAAAGATAATTTGCATTCAGTCCTACACAGTAACAGCAGCCTGCTTATTCATGTTGGTATTTAATCATCATCACAATATAGTCTTTAATTACATGATCACATACTGGGTCCCCTCCTCCTTGGATTCTGCCTTTTTCAGTGTACAGAGGAATTGTGTACACTGAAGAAGAGTAGCTTTATTTATTTGCTTGTTTTTTGCTATTCAACGTGCAGATTCAAGCCTGAATCACTGTATGCTGTGCAAAGTCTGATGTCCCGGAAACATAATTCATTTTTGTCCTAGACTTTTTCTAGCCATCACTTCCTTTGTGCACTGTGCAAGCTTTGTCTTAGTGTTTTAAAGTGTTTGGGCTTATCTCTTCTACAGTAATGTGGGACTGAGATGCACAGGTGTGAAACTAGGTACAGTTTCTTGTTTTGGTTACCTTCCTTCAGATAATTAGGGCCTACATTTTTTTGAGTTCTTAGCATTTGAGTCTTTTTTGTGTTCAAAGTGGGCTTTGAACGTACTCCTAGTGAATTGACTTGCAGTTGTAATTGCTCATCACAGCTGCAATTTAGAACCTGCAATCCCAAAAAATGAGGAAGAAATTTGTGACTGTGACTTGTGAGCTTTGGTTAGGGGAAAAAAAAAAAAAAGAAAAAAAAAAGAAAAATTATATGCTTGGTTAGACTGCTTTGCTTCGCATACCAAAAAGAATAACCTGATTGTATTAAGAACTGAATCCTGTTCTTCAGGGAGTATCCAACTACATAAACTTTGAGACTGTCATAGGAAAATAACATCATCATTAATCGCTTTTCCCTCCTATCACATGTAGACAAATAATATCATCTCCTTAATAATTTTAAATTTATAATCATGCCCTTTTACAAAACTAGATGGATTTCACTGTGCCTTTTAGAGAGTTGCTGCAGAACCTAATTATTTGGTGATTGATGATCTTTTTCTAATTTCAAATTTGAATTTATTTATGGCCAAGTGTATTTATATCTATCTTTGTACTGATTCTGTTCTTTGGACTAAGTAGCTCTTTTCCTCTTGGTATTTGCTGCTATGATTTATTTACAGAAGGCAATTATATTTCCTCTTAGCCTTCATTTTGCTGAATTTACAGAAGCCTCTGCCTTTAAGCCCTTTTTTTCTCATTCCTCAAATCTCTAACAGCCCTTCCCTGTGTTTGAGTTGCAGTTATGTAAGGTTGGCACTAAACTATTATTTGAGGTAAGGTATCGTATGCACTATCTGACACATGAATATTAAACTTTCTTCTGTGTCCGTATTCTACTTTTGGATCACTGTCACCTATAGAGATGTATAAATCATTATTCTTTTCTTGGGTCAGCCCTCACGTTTCAGAGGAATGTGTTAACTGTCTTCAAGTGCATTTTAATTGTTCTTAAGTGAGAATACTTGTATGTGCAACTTCCATGGTAAAGAATACAAGAGTCTTCAAAACAAACAAGCAGAAAAAAATGATTCTTACTCTACAGCATGGGAGGTTGTTCAGTCTTTTGGCTTGCCCTGGGCTGCACTGAGTAGAGAAGAATTTTCTTAGGTTGCATGTAAAATATCTAATACAGTTAATGTATATATGTAACAAAACTTCTTTTAAAAAATTATTTTTAATTCAAACGTTAAAGAAAGAAGACAATAAAAATGTGGGCTGTGGACTGGATATGCCTACTGTACAATTAGGCTGTGGAATGGGAATACCAAATGTCAACACGAGTTCATTACAAACTGGCTCTGACCCTGTTGTTGGACTGTATTATAATGCTTCTTGAAGAGGTGCTGGATTAAAAGTAACAATGCATCTTCCTTCAGGCTTATCTTCAAACTGGGGAGAGTGACTTTGCCAAAGTAGCTGGGATGAAATTATGGAGTGCTCCTGAGAAAAGTGTATCAAGATCAAATTCTTTAATGCATTTGTCTTTATCTTTAACGTGACTTGAACTTTACAATCTGAGATGTGCAACTGTAAGGATGGCTGCTATCATTTGATCTAACTGAATAACTTATGTTGTCATCCTGTAGGTGGATTGAGGGGAGATCTGCTTGTTCAAAGGGATTTATGGATATTTGCCGTTTACAGAACAGGAAGATAGTGCCAGTTCTGGGTGGGCTGAATGTTGCTTTCCTCATTCTTTTGCTCAGCTTCTCAGATTCAACCCTTATCCCTTCTGGAAGCCATTAAGGATTCAGTATGGAGTGCATGAGACCCCTTCTTGCTCTTTAATGACATCATTGAAGTTATCTTGCATTTTGTTATTAAAAAAAAAAACGCTTATAGAAATATTTTGCTTTATACAGTGAGGAAAGTGCACTCCTGGTTGAGGCAGAGGTTAGGACTGTAGGGTGTAAGATCTTGGTCTGCAATAGACCTTTCGGATAATCTTCAGATAATCCTAGTCCTCCTTGTTTCTCATTTCTTTGTAAATAATAGCTCCTTCCAAAGCAGGCATACAGATAATAAAAAGTCTGGGATGCAAAATTGTTATCAGTCTGAATACCATATGAAAACATAAATGTGTAATTCAGTTAGCCTGATTGTCTACATAACTTAGTGTCCTGTGACCAGAGCTGATGTTTAGGAAAGAGTATTAGAACAGGATGATCATGTAGCACAGTTTCCCAAATTCCTGCTGCTTCACTGCTGTCCAATCACTTTTCTGCCTTTCAGATTGAGATAAAGATATCCTGGAGAAACAGGTCATCGTCTCTGCCCTTACAATTTCTAAATAAGACTCTCCTTCTGAAAAAGACTCTTTCATGATAACTAAAAGAACTGCAATACATTTGATGGCACTACCACTGTTAGTAATTGAAAATTAAATTTTTAATTTCATGGGTTGTTTTTTTTTGTTTTGTTTGTTTGTTATTTTTTATTAATTTATTTTTTTAATTAGAGATAGGGATGGCAGGAAGCAGTCTCAGGAGTCTTGGGAACCACAAATCTCAGTTTCTTGAAAATGACCCAATGTGTTTTCCCATAGCTTCGAGTTGAGTTAGAGGAAAGCCAGAAGAGGAGATGATCTCTAGGCACTCAAGTGTGCTCTTCTCAGGTTTTGTCTGCATGTGAGTTCCTTAATCCGCCTCTCAACCTGGACACGTGCAGATCTTGAGGTAGCACTGGGCCTAGAATTGGTGGCATATAATAAACGTGGCAGGTGTCACCATTGAGCTTGTCTTCTGGAAACAGAGGGGGAAAATACTAACAATTTTTTGATGGTATAGGAGAGAAATACAAAAAATAGCATTTCATTTAAAGTAGTGGCTTGGAAACTCACCTGTTTCAAGTCTTGTTACTTGAGTCCCTGTTGAAAGTTATGCAAGCTGCCCCTAGTCAGGAAAATCTGCTAATTTTTTGTGCTTATTTTGACAGCAGATGCTTCAGTCGCATTTCACTTGTAACCTCAAGGCTCTCCAAAGCTGAGCATAGAAGCTGTTTCACAGTGAAATTCATTAATGAATAACACTTGCAGAGCAGTGATTGTCTCTCTAAGGGTGGAACTGTGTCTGGTGAAGAAAGTGGTGGGATAAAGGCTCAAAAAGATGTGTCACAGGTAGGGGAGGGAGGAAGAGAAAATGAAAGAGCTTACTACCAAATGCTGAGAAAGAAGAGTCTCAGGAAGAGTGGAGAAAGAAAGATGCAGGTGAACATCTACTGAAGTTCTGGTTTAAGATGTGGGCTTTCTACCCATCCCCTGACGGTACTGGAAAAAAATTTTTTTTTTTAAGCCTTAGCTTAATACGTAAATCACCAGAGCTGGGAAGGTAATGAGTACATAAAGCATGGAAAGTGACACTGGAAGTTAGAGGCATCTGGGTTAAGTTTAGACATCATAGGTGATATCTTTAAAAATGATCATTAAAAGTTGTCTGTTTATTTCTGAATGTAGGGAACTGCATACAGGTATTAGTGATCATTATTAGAAGGCAAAAAATGAACTAATATAACTGGAAAAAAAGCTAGGTAAAAAGTAAAAGTCAATTTCTAGCAATTAACACGCCTTGTTTGATATTCAGCTTTTAAGGAACTTTCAAAATATGATGTATCTTGCAACTGGCCTAGAATCAATTATGGAAATTGTTTTAAAAAACATGAAGGTATAGAGATGAATTATTTCTATTCCTTTTGATTCCAGCCAGAAAAGTAATTACAGAAGATTGCAGATATTTATTTATTAAATCAAATAAACTATGGCATATAAGCCAAATTCTGTTTCTGCCACTCGTTCTCTTAGGCCTGGAGTTCTATTGATATTGCAGTGCAGCTGCAAGGAGACAGGTAAGGATGGATGAAGTCCAGAAAAGGATTTGGGATAATATATCATGGCTGATTTAAGCTAATCTAAATCCTCATTGAGAGGATGTGTTCTGACACCTCCCTAGTGGGTTTGTGGAGTTATTTGGTCCAGCTTGCCATACATCACAGTGTCTGCTAGCACTGGCAAGGTAGAGGGGAGTTGGTATGTCCCGTTCGGTGATGATGTGGCATTGAAGCAGCTCTGATCACAAAACCCACTTCCTTTGGATATGATTTTTTAGATAGTTTTCAGTTTCTGACAAGTTTTTGCTTTCTATACCCCTTAGTGGTTTGTTCATGTGTTCGTGCTGCCTTCTTTAGATTGAAAATAAAAGCAGAAGAGATAATTTTCACCTGAATGAGCCTTGCCCTCCACTTCACCATGCAGCAAGACAGAAGCATGCCCTGGCCCAGTGCTGTGAGCAGCAGGGGAAAGGACAAGCTGACAGGGAGAGGAAAAGGCTCCTTGGCTAATACTGCTGCCATACAGGAAACTCTGTGGTATTTAGTGGCCAGCTAACGCTATAAATACTTGTCCCCAACCCACCCTCATCTGTGGGACATAGGAGAGCACCTACAATTCTGTGACTAGTTGCACTGAAAACTTTGTGACCTGAAAGACTGTAGACTTGCGTGCCGAACTTAGCAGTGGTAAAGAGGTAAACAGGAAGGTGTTGATACAAGGAGAGGAGGATGTGGTGGTAATAGCTAGTATTACAGACTGGAATTCTCAGCTAGTACTTGGAAAACCCAACTGGAAAATTTCCCTGGGGTACGAGATGGAATCAAGATCAGCAATCTGTGTCTGCCTTTGTCCCAGGCAAGTTCCCTAACAGCAAGGACACTTCCAAGTAGTAGAACTTCCTTCAGTTTCTGCTATGGCAGCAATTTCAATTAGCATAAAGTAATTACCTGTTTTTAAGCAGACTGAGTGGTTCATTTGCTTTTGTGAATGTACTGTGCTTCAAGATATGATGGCTCTTCCATTTTTATGGGTCTGGGAATATCTAATAAACTCACAGGAGGAAACTTGAGCTTCCACTGATGGAAGAAATATTTGCTGTGAGTATGGTGGGAAATGTGTACTCCAGATAAAGATCGTAAGGCAGCCCAGCTGGGTGACTGTGAGCTCACAGCTGTTTATAGGGTACCTGAGTGCCTGACTGAAGACAACAAATCTACTAGGGCATGCAGTATCTAAAAGTGAGGTATCAAGATGCCTAGTGTAGTGGTGTTTAAAATCTAGCACTTAACCCTGTGTTGCTACAGAACATCTGTCTTCCTCATTTTCTCTTTCCTGGTTTTCTACTTTTTTTCCTGTTGCTTGCTTATTTGATTTGTTTTCTGAAAAAGTAGGCCCGTACCAGCTAGATTTCCCTGTTTCTTTTGCTGATTGAAGTACAAAATTTCAACGTTGCATTCATGAGATCGTGTTTGTAAACGGTGTCTGTAAAACTGTTTAGACATAATCCTGTCTCTACTGAAATTAGTGGGAGTTTTGGTGTGTGTCAACAAGGCCAGGATTTCATCTCTAGTAATTAGTACACAGAAAATGAATCCACCAAGGTGACTGCCGCAGAACAGTAATTTTAAAGAACAGTTTATTAGCTGTAAAATCCTAACCAAAGTATTTTTATCTTTAGAAGACAAGAAAATATTAACTTTATTTCATGTCGTTCCTTAAGCTACACGCTAATGGCTGCCTATTATTATAATGAATGTCTTTCAGGTACATAACGTGCCCATTAAAGAAAAATGGAAGATCGAAAAGTAAGATAGGTCACTACCAATAAAGAGCTTGCCACCCCTAGACGAGATAAAAGCAAAATTGCAAAAGCAGAGATGTGATAACACTGCAAATATACTTAGGTATATTAATATCTGTTTATTCCTAGTGTTGAGTATCCTATATGCTTATCTCCAACACTGAAGCATGAGAGCATCAGAAATGCTCTGAAATACAAAAGACATTCAGCTAGCCCAAATCTTCCTTTTCTTGGTTCTCAAGTGTTTTTAGGGTTTTTTCCTTTTTCATTCACCCGTATTATTCAGCAGTCTCTGTTACAGACAGGAAGTATTACATCAGCTCCTACTCCCTGTTACTCGGTTGCTGATTTGACATTTCTGCTGGATATTTTTTTTCCAGATAGAGAGAAATAAGGGCATTGTGAACTGTAACCATGCAGAACTATGACTGTGGCTGACTGCTCTGTCACTTTTTTGGTAAATATATTTGGGCAAGAGAGCATAAAGTAATGGGATACTCAGAAATGTACTGGACCGAATTCTCTCCCCTTCAGGCCATGCCTTAGAGGTTCCAAAAAAAAAAAAAAAAAAAGGGTGAAAGTCGTAGTTAGAGATCTGTTATATACTGCAAAGAAATTCTGTTTCCTTAAATAATGTGATTTCCTTAAAAAAAGCTGTGCAGCCAAGTTCCATTGCATACTCTGTATTGGAAATATTTCACTATACAGAAAAAAGAAGACATTTCAAACTCCATTAGTAAATGCTAATAATAGAGAAATAATTTCTTTTTAGAGCGAACTTAAATATACAAGAAAAAATGTATGTACACAAAGCCTATAGATCCTCCAAACTTTAAATTTAATCAGAGACAATATTTTGCATAATTTAGGCTTATTATCTCTACTCTGCATATAAATTAGGCTATTGGATTTGGGAAGAAAAAGCACACCATTTCTGCTCTTATTTTTCAATATCTTGTTTTGTTTTTCCTTTGTGAAATATAAGAGCATTTTGCTGTCTGGAATTCATAATGCCACTGTCATAAATGGTGGGTGGAAAACAGGCATAACAAAGCAGTCTGACGACCATGAGTGTCATGTGCTGCTTGGCCTAATGGGAGGTCCCAGGATGGGATTAGGAAGGTTTGTTACGAAGCTGACAGGCAATGCCACTGGGAGTGAGGATTGAACACCTGCTACCGTACTGCCGTACCACAGCTACCTTCTACAGATGCTTAAAGTGGAGGCAGAGATCTCAGGTGGAGATATCATGCTCTGAAATATTTGGAAACTGTAATTATGCAATTTTTATTAATTTATTTTTTGGTCTGGTAATATTTCACTTCTCCCCATATTGCTGCAATAGAGCCAGCCATGATATTACCATGACCAGAAAGTTTTTCTTTTTTTTTTTTTAGAAAACCTGTTTTGCGTGCAGAAGTCCATTGGCAATACTTAAAGCCAATGTTGCCACAGATCCATTCTCTAATTGTGTAAGCTAGGGCTTTTTCCATCTAGGGCTGTTTAAAGTATCCAAACAGATAAGAAGGCACTGAGAGAACCAGACATGATATTCATTCAGAAAAAAATTCAAATATGCTAGACAGAGAGCAGCAATGCCTACATTTAAGGAAGGCTGGTGTTTTCCAGACTTAAAGTCCATTTTCAATTGCATATAACTTTGCCAAACTTAAATCAGCAAGGAAATTTCCTAGGCTGAGTGTCTGCCTGAGGCTGTTTGTACGTATGTTTGCTGTGTGCAAATTTCAGATAACGTGATTCAATCATTTTCTGTAACAAGGTTAGAGGAAAGTGTATTGCTTTGTGCTTGTTAAAGAAAAATAATAAATATGTAAATATTTCACTTACAAGTTATGGCATTTTGATGCTTTGACAGGGTGGGTACTTGACATACAGCAGAGAAATGTGACCGTGCACCAGATGTGAGCTTTTAATTTTTGATCTTGAGCCATAGAAGTTCATCAAAATTTGGGCAACTATAAGCCTCCCATGTGTTCTGGATAGAAAAGGTGGTAACTGACGATTAAAGATGATGTTGTGATGTGTACTTTTGAAAGAGATGAACTGCCAACGTTAATAGAATTCTTTTTGACCTGGATACTGTGTGTGAAAAGGTTCTTTGTTAATTGTGATAATACATTGATCTTAAAGTAGAAATATGTTTTAAACTTTCTCTTTTGTTTCTTTCTACCCTCAGTCTTACATACTGTCATCTCTCTTATATCTTCTTTGCTCTGTAGCAGTTTCTCTGTCTGCCTCCTCTTCCTCGTTCTCCTTTGACCAAGTGCTACTTTGCGTGTGCTACTTCCATGTCATGTCTCACCAGCATAGACTCCTGTCAGCAACTTATCTGCAATGGAGGGTGGAGCTAGCAGTTTATAACCCACAGCTTAAGATAGCTTAAAAATAATAATAGTTAAAAAAATAAGTTTGTCAGAGGCCACAAGGTAAGATGCAAATCACCTCGGCTCAGACTGCATTCGTTACCTCCCCAAGTGCTGGCAAGTGGCCCATTCATGACTGTTGCTAGTCTGAATAGATTCCAGTACGTGTGGCCATCCTAATACAGCAAAAGAGTGAGAGATGGAGATAAATTGTGATATAATTTCTTTCGCACCCTAGATAAAATGAGGAAATAGAGCAACCTCACTCCTTTAGAGTCTGCCAAGCCACATGTGTGAGCAGGCAGCTGAGAATTTAATGAGACGACATCAGGATATTTCCAATAAAATGTATGTCAAGTATAACATAAAAGCAAGGAGTAATGTGGCATATTGAGCACTACAAACTATTATCAGTTGCAGGCAATAATCCATCACAGTATGAACATTGTTTGCTTGAGACCTGAGCGATAATTTGGGTGATTGTGCTGTGTCAGTAATCTATGGGCGCTGTTTGTTACCGATTCAAGCTATTCTCTGGTGGTGGTCATTTCTAAGACCTTGTTTGGCTGCAGAAGATAAGGTCATTTTGAAAGCTCTATGTTATTATTAGAAAAATGCGCTTTCAAAGAAGAACAATAATTTTCTCTAACTACAGTAGGAGGTTCTCTTAATCCAGCAGCCAGCTGTCTCCTTGATCTTCCACAGCAAATTGCTGAGGCAAGGTGCCAAGGAGGATATGAGAAGATATGCCTAGAAAGACGTAAAAAGAATCCCAAAAAGCATCATGGTGAAGGCAAAGACACAGAGAGAGACAGAGGGAGGTTTGGCTCTGCATAGCGCTATAGCAATAGCACAGGGATCAGGGAGTTCAAATGCTGCTAGTGTCAAATTGGTGTTTTGAGTATGGAATTGTGTAGCTAGGGACCTTCTGTCTAATTTGTAGTTGTTTGCATCTAAAAAGTGTTTAACAATAATAATGTCACACGATTTTCAATATTTCAGCTGAGACTTTACTAGGAGTAAAGCCTAATAGAGTTGCATACAAGTTAGAGGCCCTCAGATTTTTAAGGAAAGCATTTCCTGATATAAAAGTTATAGTTTTGGCATGACAACCATTGCTTCTGGTCAGTTCATCAGCATAATTTGTCAACCAGTCATGCCTATCAGCTGTCTTAGAGAGACCTTCAAACCGACTTGTGAATTTAATTGAAAAATATGGCAGTGGATTTATTTTTGCTGTTCAGCCAACTAAAAGCTCTGGCAGAAGAATAAATGTATCACTTTTTGTTTTGGTTGGAGAGTTTTGTATTATGGATTTAAAATTGTATGTTAGAAATCTGGTATATTTTCCATCTGAGGATTGAGAGAAGGAATTTTCAAAACAGTTGCTTCTGAAACTTTAGGACAATTGCAAGAAAAACTAGAATGTTTAATTTACAAGGCTGCCCAGCTGCTTTCTGGCTGTACTGCCTTTTACTGTGCTTTTTCATAATGAATATGTAACATATAGGTTCTAAAGAATCTCTTCCTCTTTGAGCTAATGCAAGCATCATCACTTGGTGTTCATGACATTGCAGTTAGACCGATTTGCCAAGTACTTTTCCAGAAGACTGGATTTCAGCAGATGTAAATTTCCAATTTTCCAGCAAGCAAAACCACTAATAAAATGTTTCCAGTCTTCTTTATAGAAAGAACCAAAAACTCAAGTTCTTTCGTCCTTTGTGGTGTATGTATGAAAAGATAAAAATAACTTGCAGTAGGCTTTACATATATAGATATACATGAGCTAACATGAAAGTGAGATGAACTTTACAATTCTTTTATAGTGCAAAAATCAATCTATTTAGATAGTCTTAGTGACCTTCTGTTCTCTTAATTATGTTCTTGAGACCTTGTTATTCTGGATCCTTTTAAAAACTGTATTCTTAGAGTACTGTTTCCTTTTTTTATATAGTCACTTTGCACCTCTTTGTGTTTACTCTTCACCAAAAAAAAAACAAAAAAAATCCTTCCTATATCCAGTCTCTGATATTGCGTCATTGAGACTCAAAATGAAATTTGGTATCTAGGTCTCCACAGACTCTTAACAGAGTATTTCCTACAGTAAAAAACATCAGATCAGAGTGGAGTGAACCATTAATTTTTGAAGTCTTCTGTTCCCTTTAACCTTGTTTGTTCTTTTGTCTGTCTTTAGCAGATGGCTAGATTACTGGCATCCTCTAACCATGTTCAGTGCTCATTAGCACCATGTCATTTTGACTGCTGTTTCCATCTTTCCTGTTCTCTTTTCTTCATTTATCAATCTATATATTCATACGTTCAGCAAGTCATTGACAGTGATGTAGGTTTTAACACTTGACTTTATTATTATCTCCAGAAATCTTGCTTGATGTCTAGGAGAAAAAAAGTCTACCTCTGACATACAGAGTGATTAATGAAGTATTAACCTTAGTAACTACCTTTCTGAGAAACTTTCAGAAGCATGAATTATTTATCTTCACCCATCAGCTGCTAAGATTAGTACATACACTTTAAAATTGCAGCCTTCAAGACAACTTTATTTTCATAATGTTTAAAGAAATGCTGATTACAATGTATGCAGGGTATCAAAATGTTAAATGGGTTTATTTAAACAATGTAGAATGAAAACTATTTCTGAAATGAAACTGAGTTTATTGGTGCTCCCTCCAAGTCTCCTTATTGTTAGATCTACTGTTAAAACACAGTACATACGCTGCTTGTTCTTGTGGTCCCATATTGGTAGGACCAATGAGTTCTGTACCAGCAGCTTCCAGTTCGATTGAATGAATGTCCCATGACCATACTGGTAATCTTTTGTGGAGGAAATGAATCACTGAGAAATGGACTTCTATGCATAAATATGAAGAAATACTCTTGCCTGATTTTTTTTGATTGTCATCCGTGGAAGTGTTTAAACTGATATATTAATTAAATCAGAATTAGGCCCCCACATTGAGAAAATATTTGTATCTTTCCAAAGGAGCCTCCGAAATTTGTTCTTGGAGATGGAATTATCAAAACCTTGGCAGCTTCTTGTCTTGATTCCACCACTGATAAACCCAGAGATGAAATTCCTGTAGCTGGAGCGATAAAGCCAGTGTTCAGCTTTTTTTCCTAATTCTGATGATAACATACAGCTGTGTGTGGTGAGCAAGTAAACATTTTGGAAGACTACGAAATATAAGTAACTGAAAAACAAAGGGCTTGTGTTTCTCTCTCACTTTTTTTTCTTGTTTTTATTTTTCCCATTCATTTCACTGTTATTCTTCAGGATATTATGTTCTGTAATCTTCTATGTGAGATTGTAACAATGTCTTTCACCTATATACCTAAATTATCGTCAGAAGACCTTTCTTAGTGTCTTTGAACTTTCATATTTAATTTGTGCTTTCCACATGAGTTATGAAAACAAGGAAGGTCTGACTGAAAATCTTTAATTAATCATAGCAAATTCTGCAACTGTGTGAAATATGATTCATGTCTGCTTCTTGACTACTATCCATAACATTTTAGACTTGATTTTTATAAATTACCTGTGTCACCATTGTAGTGTAAGTGGATGTGCAGTGTATTGTAATTACCAAGAAAGTCAATGTTGTCCAAATGAAAACAGTGCATAGGGAAAGAATTATAGCCATGATCACTCTATATGATACAGTGAATTTTAAATAACATTTAAATAAAATGTTGGAGTTTTTTTGTTTTCCTTTTTTATTGTTTTTATCTTTTTTTTTTTTTTAAATAGGGCAGCTATATTTTCTTCCTAATGAAAAACATTTATGCACTTTCCTTTGTACAGAAAAAATTGAATAGTTCCTCTAAGAAAAATAGTGATTGTAATAAATGCTATTACATTAGAAAGCAAGTAAGAACTTGTGTAGACGTAGATCACAGTGTTTTCCCTCATGTTCAGTGACCAAATGAAATACCAGTTTTACAAGAATTCATAGGTAATATCATCTGAGGCATTTGGGGTATGGACTTTGCTAAAATAACATGCTGTAACTGCTCATGATAAAGGCAACCATTCCATAAGAGAAAAAGTTGTACCCTGAAAAATGTAAAGTGAGTTGCGGTTAGTGCAGATTGCATTTGACATATTGAAGTGAAATGTATAAATATTATAACAATCAATAAAATTATATGTATAAATCAATGGAGATAAAAACATTGGCTTGAGCTTAGATCACTTTTCTTCCCAATACATATTTCAAACCAGTATTTCCATACTAATGGAAATGCTTCTCTTTTTGATCAAGTTTCTTGAACTAGAAGGCTTATTACAGCACGAGTACACTTGGGGAATTCCCAGGTTTAAGTCAGAACTGAGAATAAAACTGTCCTCTTCATCTGAGCTCCTCTGATGTCTGGAGGAATAAGTGGATCTACTGGCTGGCAGGTAGCCCTTTACATTGAAAAAACTTAATTTTCCTGTGAGTTAACAGTTGCATATAGTGACTATCCATTCAAAATAAGGAGTTAACAAATGTTTAACCCTGCTGAGATGTATTTTATCTTCTCCTTCACTATTTACTGAGAGATAGTGTTTAGTACTTGACACAGGATTGAAATCTCAATAAGAAAAAATATTATTTTTTTTCTTTAGCATTTATTTTTGTTTGCTGTAATTCAAGAGTTCTGTAGAACTGATGACTGTGTGAGAGCAAGATCTGAGTTGGTAGCATTGGAGACATCAACCAGGATAAAATGGTGGCCAATGTTTATTAATCAGATGTAAATGCTATTTGTGGTTTGATGGTCTTTTTAACCATCACTCCAGTGATAGTACTGCATTTCAGCCAAGGGATTCTGGGATTTCCACAAACAAGAGTAGTCCTACTGAATGGTGAGCTGAAGACAAGCTTAGTAAAGGATGTGTTATCTTCTACAGCCTTCGAGTTGCATGTGTTCAGAAATGGCGCAGGGTACCTTAAAAGAAAAGTACTACCAGAAGGTGTGATTCTTGAGCAGGGATAGAGTTATGAATGGTGTCAGAATACATCACCAATTCCAGAAAAGAGGTAAGTGTCATTCACGACAGGTGTTACAGTGCTGCATAAATGTTCCTGAATTTAAGAGATTTTAAAACTCAGAGTTGTCATAGGCTCAGGAAGCCTATGCAAGTTTATGGAAACTGAGTTTTCAATTGTGAATTGTGCTTGAATTGTTTGAAACAGTTTACAATTTGTGGTAATCCTATAAATCATATGAAGCAATGCCTAGCATACATATTAGTAATTAGAAGATACCACAGTTAAGTCAAACCCAAATACCATAAAATAAGAGTGAATAGTGTTAAGATTAGCCTCAAAATAAACCCACTAAGTGCAAAGAAGTATCTCTTCTTCCCCTAGAGATATAGGGGAGCTGAAGGGATCAGAATAAGTGTGTTGAAATGAGGAATATTCATTAGTAATCCTGGTGTGACTAGTCTGATGAGGCTTCTTCATTCTCATGGGAGAAAAAGTAGAGAAAGATGATTCCCATTTACCTTCACCTTGAGATGACAATGAGAGGAGATGAACCCCTTTAAGCAGAAGTCTGTGAATACCCCCTTTGTCTCAAATTATACTGCAGTAGTAATTCATATGAGGTTTTTGACAATTTTTGATGTTGTTCTTATTGTTGGCCAGTCTCTAGATAGTTCTATTCTGAGAAAGAGTATGACTAACTCAGTTCCATGTACATGTGAGGGTGCACGACTCTTTCTTTTGCCAAAGTTACCGGTGTTCTCTCTGTGCAGTAATGCAGGAGTTGGTATAGATTTATGAACACATCCTCTTACTTGATTATTATTCAGACATTGTATGACTCAGGTAGAACAAACAGGAAACTAAAATCAATGGAAAAATCTAAAGGTACCTTCTGATTTGTTTGAGCTGAAGATCTATGCAGCTCTGACAACCTGAACACAGTTCAAATTTGAAGTAAAATCTCAGTCCTTTCTTATACTCTAATTTAGGCAAATTTTATGAATATTTTAGTAAGCTTAATCTGTATTTCCAGCTTACAATGAAATCAGACATTGCAAAAGCAACGCAAACTTGTTTGGGTACTTCTCTGCAGAAGTTTCACATAGCTTCAGTCAATCATAATCTGTATAATAATGACTGCACACCCCGTTGCAGTAGGCTTGTCTACTCCTCTCAACTGGAAGCTTGCAAACACCTGATGGCTTTCTACTTTGAGTTAAACAACAGACAGCTGTCCGTCTCTGTCTATGGCTGTCACAGCTTTAGTAATTCCAAGTGATGAACAGCTATGTGTCTAGGGTTATGAAAGAGAATAGCTGGTATGCATTCTGTTGTCATTGCAATACTTTTATGAGCTCCCTGTCCATGATGTTTATTGGTTTCCATGTCATTTTAACTTGGTGCCAGTCATTTGCTAGGACAGAATTCCCAAACTGCACTAAAATGTTCTGTTCTTCGTATGTGAGCACGCAATGAAAAACAACCCAGTTTCTTTCTAAGTAGCTCAAAGCCTCTTATGTTTGCTTTGCTTTTAAAGCATGAAGGAGCAGAACTGAGGTGGTTTTTATGGCTCAGCTGCGCTGCAATAACTAGTTAGGCTTTTTGACTGTTTCCGCAATAAAACAACTTCTGGTGAAAGCTACTTTATTTATTTTGACTGGTTGGAATCGCTGCTGTCTCAGGGTTTAATCTGGAATTAAACTTCACACTGGGCCTGGTCCAATCTTGCTGATGGTTGCATTTTCCTTTGAGAAATGTAATTTTGACAGTAAAAATGTACAAATACTGATTTATTAACTCATCACCTGAATAATTGTGAAAGGATTCAAATCAGGAGTTAAATTAATTTTGGTTAGGCTTTCTTCTTATACTTGATCTTGACTTTCTGTATGAAATGCAATATGAACTTTCAATTTTAATATACTCCCGTGGAGGTATGTGTGTATGTTTTTCATAATGTGTGTTTTACATCATGTTGATATTTTTGGCAGTATTAGAGCATCTAAGGAGGTTTTTTTTTAATATTTAAATCAGTTTGGATGCATGAAATAACGCACTGCTTTCTAGGTTTAAAACAATACCAGCAATTTGCTCGAATGTGTGTTTCTGTTGTTTGACAAGCTTTATTCAGTGTAGAGGTCCCTTTGCACCTCTCTAGGATAATTACTTCTTTGCCAGCAACTCCATTTTCAGATAAATTAGTTACAGAAAGTTAGGATTTTTTGCTTCTTCATGGGATCATACTGATAAAAAGGGAGTAGGAACCAACAGTATTTAAAACTAGGTTTTTCCATTGCTGAGATCTTTATTTTCTTTAGCCTACAGAGAAGGAAGTGTAGTTTTTGTGCATCAAAGCAGCTGCTGCTGCAGGTGTAGTAGGAAATCTTCCAGATGGAGGGGGAGGATTCCTCCCATCTGTGCACCTCCTCAGCGCCAACCCCAGTTATCTAAGCCTGGTGCAAGGGTCTTGAATGTACCTGTAATGTGATGGGCCTCTTTTATCATGGTAGCTGCAATCAGTCCCACACAGTATTATTTTCTTCCCTTAAAGCTGAGATGGGAATTGTATATTCATTCATGTATAGGGAACTATATGTACATGCGAGCAAGCATGTTGTGTTACAGTTGATATTTGGTAAAATGCTTTGCACAGCAATACTTCCATATTTCATTAGCAGGCACCATAAAGGCCACTCTTAAGTACTCTGTGCTTAAAATTCAACCAGCCCATCATGAAAATGCTTCACTTTTAGCTTCTCCCAATTATAGAAGCTACAGCTGAGATCCCTGCGCTGTTGTATCTAATAGCAGATGATAGAACTTGGTCATTAGTGGCTTTCTTAAAGCCTATCACCAAGCTGATCCACTCTATCACTTTTTTTTTTGGGTGGACAGGCTTGGTAGAAACTGTGTCTTTTCTGTGGGAGAGATCAGTGAGGGAGCGGAAAAACCACTATATTTTTATGTGGATGTGTGCTTTGATAATGAATTTCCACTAAGTTCTAAACTTCCCTGCCTCTTTTTCTTGAAAGTTAAGCTCTCCTCCCTTGCTTTCTTTTCTGTTTAAGTATTAAGGTTGGACTAGAGAAAGGATTAACTGATCTCCACAACAGACCAGCAGCAGTACTGTAGAGAGAATTTAAATTTTGATGAAGTTACTTTAGGGGAACGGAGGGGAAAGAGGCCAATTGTCCACATACTCCTCTTTGTGAATGAGAGCTCTGGAGAGCTCTTAACCAGTGTGACTGATGGGCTCTGTGTCCCTCCGTGCTCTTAAGGAGGAGCTCTGAATTATATCCCTGGTAGATACATCCTTGTTAGGTTCGAGTCATGAAATAGAGCTTCCATTTACTCCTTCACACTCTGACTGCTTTCCCAGCATATCTCTGATGTCAAGAATAGACAGGTTTTAGAAGCACAGACTGACCATCTCCATAGCTACTTCTGTGCCAACGCCTGCTGCTCTTCATCATCCTCGGTAGTTCAACAGAGCACAATCTCATAAGAGAATATTGCTGTGTTGGTTTTTTATTGTTATTTATTTAATTTCATTTCTGGTTTCTTTATCACAGAATGACTAGGCAAGTGATTTTCTTCACTCGCATTTAGCGGGCTGAAATTAAGGGAGTGCATTACGGAAACACTGGTAGGAGGGAATAAAGCGATAGTGACCATCTGAACAAAGCAGAAGAAAACAAAACCCCAAATGCTAATTCCTAGGTTACCTTTAAATGGGAGCTATAAGACAACATGGACATAAATAAATAAATAAATAAAGATTAAATTAACTGTGATTAATTATGCTGCTCTACATTAGTCCTGCTTGTCTTTTTCCTCAGCCAGTCCAGGAAATGATTCCAAATTAATTCCTGGTCAGCCATGCGGTTCCTGGCAGAGTAAACATCCTATTTTTCAGACAGACAAGTGGTGATGTATCTTAGATCTACAGAGTTCTTTTTCAGCAGTACTGACAAATGCATTGAGATTTACAGCTAGAAGTATTCCAGAAAACTTTTGCATTTAGAAACATCTTACAGACCTGATACTCATTAAGTTACATTGTAAGGGTTTTCTAAGAGGATATCCGGTGAAAAAGAGAAGTGGTACCGCGTTAACCAGCTGAGACAGACAGTGAATGGTGACAGAAGGTGCTTAGTTATTGCCCGGGTAATTTAAAGAAGTGGACTGAAAAGATACTCTGGTAGAAAAAACGTTGTGCTGTCTGTGATGACATAGTTGGAGAAGGTGCAGATGAGAGACATATGTAATACAGTTTTCAGCATGAGCTCTTGCTTGAATACATGCCTAGAACACAGCTGTTTTCTAGATGGAGGAGAAATGGGATTTATATCACAGAACTCCAGAATGATTGAAGCTGGATGGGGCACAATCTGGACACCATCTGGTCTACTCCCCTGCTCGAGCAGAAACACCCAGAGCAGGTTGCCCAGGCCCATGCCCAGACAGCTTGTGGAGTACAAGGAGCTAACTCCACAGCCTGTGTTTCACTTTGTACCCATTGCCACTTGTCCTGGCACTGAGTGCTCTGTCCTCTTTGCACCCTCCCTTCAGATGTTTTTTATATGCGTTGATGAGATCACTCCTGAACCTTCTCTTCTCCAGGCTCTGCAAATTTGCTGTGGGTACACTGTGCCCTGCTATCCATGTCATTAATGAAGACTGCACTGGCTTTCCAGAGCAGCACAGAGGTTTTGAGATAATGCAGAAAAGAAAAGCAAAGGAAGATATGTTCTTAAGAAACTGAAGCATTGCTTATTTCTTCTTGCACTTTTTTTTTTTTTTTTTTGTCTTGAATATTTTCAAGGGTTACATTACCTCTGATATCCTTGATCCACACATTAATCTGCTAAGATCATTTAAGATTCTGTGCATTCATCTATTTACTTTTGAGGTTCTGGTATACAAAATAATTATCTTGCTTTGTAACAGGATGTTCTGCTATTGCATAGTTAACATTTTGTAAATGACTCTGCAAGCATTCTTTATCAATTATGCTTCTTTGAATAAAAGGTAATGCCTCAGGCCAAGAGCTAAATTATTTACTTGAAGCTTGCTGATGTGTTCTTTGTTCAGTTTAAAATTCCACACAAACTGCAACTTTTTCAAGCAGCTCTGCTTTTCCTTGACGGTTAAAGAGGATAGGTAGATAATATCCCCTAGTAGAATGCCTTCAAACAAACCATGATGTATGCTAGCAATTTGAGTGCACAGAATGAGCTGGTGGTCTCAGTCAGATGTTCTGGAAATTGCTGTGCCTTGGTTCTCTGCAGCCAGCCTTACAAGGGATGCAGGGGTTTGTTAAGGAGAATCTGCTGTACTCTAGCAAATTTTCTGCACCTTAGCAGGCTGATCCCCTTTCCACATCAGTTAGCAGTAGCGGTTCTGAACCAAGATCTACATGAACCAAAGGCAGAGCTACCAGTCTGACATTTATTTGCAGTCTCTGCTTGAATACAACAGGAAACTGAATGTTCCATCCTCTCCCATTCTTTTACTCCTGACTCAGGAGTAATAAAGCTTAGGGAATTTTCTCGACTGGACAGGAATAAAAGAAACTTATTCTCCTTGCTTTGCACTGTATGAAAGAACCAACACAGCTTTCCACAGAACCAGGCTGTTGTGGAAGTCCTCGCAGCGTTCCACCTCTATTTCAACAAAGATCTTGATGGTGTCATGTACTGTGCCATCTGGAAATGGAGAGGAAGTAACAAATGCTAATAAAAACATTAATAATGATCTAGAGAGATATTATATTTAGCTTGAATTAGTTTACATTTCTTTTGAATCCTTTTATGTCCATATGAAAGCAAACATTTTCAGACTTGGGTGTCTGAAGTTAGCCTGCTGAATTCGTATGGGAGCTCTTAAATTCTCATGTTTCTAAACCTTGTAATATCTTTCTGATCCTGAAATGTTTTTAGTACCACTTACATGTGAGCATTTGCAATCCTCTAATATTTTATTAGAGTAGTATATGTAGAACAGCATGTTTTATGAAGCACTTTGAGATCTGATGATAAAAAGCACCATATAAAATGTGTTATTTATTCTTCTCTGTAATGGTTTGATATATACAGAATGTATGTTTAGGAACAGCGTATGTTGTTTTCACTTTAATAATGGGTAAAACTATCTCTTCCTATGACACAGGTTGAATCATATATCAGTTCATTTTGGAAGGAGTGTCCTTCTGTGCATAGTGTTCTCTGAATTTCAATAGGGGAAAGCATTCTTCTGTCAGTGGAAACAAGGTAGTGTTGGCAACTGAAGGACGTAAGAGAGTCAGCCTGCTGATCAAGTTTCAAAGGTGCCCTAATGTACTAAAATGAGACTTCCTCTGTTACATCTGGCTAATCTAGAAATCATACAGATCAATACAAAAGTTTGCAGACCAGCATTATTATTAATTTTGCGTTTACTAAAGCAATATATAACAACTTGACCGAAGTTCACAATTAATATGTATGTAAGTGTATTTTTATTATATTGGTTTAGGTTTGCATTTTTATAGTTCAAATCCCATATATTTGTGACTTAGGGTTTAACAGGAACTAATTTACTTCATAAATATTAATTATTTCATAGGCTTTATTCCATATTAAAGCATCTGGGAGAAAAGTGCTGATCATTACATTGCTTGTGAGGATGTATTTTTGCCTAAAAATACCCCTAGATAAATCCAGTCTGATTTAGAGAACATTAGTCTGCAAGGTGTAACACATTAATTTCAGGCATGATATTTTAATAGCAGTAACAGCAGTGGAACAGTGCGTTCAGCCCTGCAGGCTGAAATGTGCTGCATTGTTAGTGTCCTGCAGTGTAGTTTGAGTGACAACTGGGAGAGTGATGTCATCAGTTTAATGTTATATTGTAGTAACAGTATACATGTACCCATTGCCATTAAACTATAAAAGACTAGTTCTTAGGGCAGTTCCCCAGGTAAATCTGTAAACATCGCTGTCTTCGTTAGCAGGATCCTCAGCTTGCATCAATCAGGATTGCTTCATTGATTTCAACACTGAGCCAGATTAGTGACTGACCTTTCTGTCCTTAAAACATAGCCTAAGGTTAAAATGATTGCAGAGTACCTGTGATGCTCTGCCTTTGCTGCCTGGTGCAGGATGTGTTACTTTCACAGTTACTTTCAGTCAGTTTGTAATTTGATGAGAGTCAATATCTAGGGATCATATTTGTCCTTTTACCTTCTTTACATCTGAACAAATTGCTCTGCCAGAAACTACTTCACTTGGTCGGTTCTGCTGATTTAGTACAAATGAGAGACATCTAGTTATCTGCTCTGTTTTTGGTAGGTGAAATCCATAGTGCGATAGTACCTGATGTTTTATCAAGGTAGTTGGTGTGTCACCTGAGTGCCAGCACAGGGCTGGGTACAATCTCTCCAACAAGCTGCGCACAATGCCCAGCACAACTTTCTGTGTCTGGATCATTTTGTAGGTTTTTTAAGCTTGACCTTGAAATCTTAAACATCTTTTTTTTTTAGTTTCTGAATATTCAGGTGTATATAGCTTAGAATGAAAGTCCTGACTCTTGTAATATATTTTAATGTGCCATATATTTCCATAGCCATTTGAATGATGAATCTGAAAAAGCACTACTTTTCTGTATAAAGTATGTTCTCTGTGTTGCTTCCACAGTCGGTTACCTTCTGTTTCATTCTCAAAGAATGATATGGATTAAGACTTAAATGACCCTAAATCCCTCAGTACTGGCATGCTTAACAGAGGATCAGTAACTGTAAACAGTATTAAACAAAGCACTGTTTAAAGCAGCGTGGGTTTGCTATTTGCCAATGTTTGGATAATCATGTTAGAATAAGGCAAGGAGTTAAATAGGAATATTTGTTATGTAACATTTACGTGTTTTTGTCTAAATATTTTGCCAGTGTTTTACCATCAGTGTTTTCTAATCTATGTGAGGAAAGAACCATGGTTTGTATATTCAATAGCAAACTGTGATTATTGTTGCCAAAAGTAGACATTGCTTCTTTATGAGAGTAAGTACAAAAACGATTTGGCAGAGTTCTGAAGTAGAGCCTGGGCATTGATGAGTTTGTGAGGATAAAGTGTGAGAATTGCCATACGCTGTTGAAGGAAGTAATGGCTTGCAGAAAGCCACTGGGCATAACTGAGATGTGATGCTTCAGTCTAAGTGCAAGGGATATTATGAAAATGGCAGAACTTGGAATGAAATACTGCCTCTATTCATGTCAGTGGAAAAAAAAAACTTTTTCTTATTTTTCAGTTAAACTATTGTAACTTCCAGATTTTTTCCTACTTAAATACTTCTTATATAAACGTTGTGCTCTTGTAATCTGATCAAACACTCATTCAGGTTTAGGAAACCAATTCTATTGACTTGAATTATTCTATGAATGTATTATGCTGAATTCAGAATAATATGTAAAAAACACTAGTGTTTGACTGTACTTATCAATGTAATTTTAATACTGCTAAAATCAGAGTATTGAATTTCTCTAGAATGGTTTCTAAGAATTTGATTATATTGCAAATACAAAGAGAATTAATGTTTATTAATTTAAAAGACATGAATGTTTATAGATAATTACAGCCTTTTTTTGTTGTTGTTGAAATTCTCAGATCTGTTTGAATGAAGTCTATGACAGAGAGATAATTAACTGACCACCAACTCTTTTGCCCATCTTAAAGATAAAGTATTCTTTTTAATTAAACGTATGATTCTTACAAGCAGATACTACCTTATTTACATTTTTTATGAAATGTGGGTATTTTAAGACTATTTTTTGACTGTAGGAAAAGAGTTCTTGTATTAAGAGTTCTGAATATTGACACATTATTGAAAAAGAAGGCAATTTCATGACTATGAATATTAAAGGTTGTCATTTTGGCAAAATGAAATAGGCAGTTTCTCATTTTTGCTATATCTGTTCTCAAATGGGTTCAGATCTCCAAAGGCAATGAAGTAATCAGCAGCTCAGATTCAAAATATCTGGAGACATGTCAGATGCCTTCCTTACCACTGGTATAGCAAATTTCTGAAATTCTATACACTGTAACTTTACCTGACACTGTGTTTGGTAATGAGTTTTGCTTCTTCTAGGACAGAATGTCACTGCACCCATTAAGATGTGTGCTGCACTTGTTCGCTTGTTCCCTACTGGCCTTGGCCTCTGGGCATTGAGGCGCCCAGGAATCTCTCTATGGTTAGCTATTAAATGAGAACCATCTCCTTTCTGTTATTGTTTCCTGTAGTGCTAGTTCTCAGTTGCTCATCTTTCCCTTTCTCCCATCCTCTAAATTGGAGATTTCTGCCCCCAGAATCACCAGAGTTTTATCCAGTTCTCATATGATGGGAGAAGGAAAGCTGGAAACAACTAACTATGAGCAGGAGTTTGCTACGACAGCAACACATGACATTTAGTGGTGAAGAAAATATTTTTTATGCTTCTTCAGTAGATCCATTTGGATTTGCAATTTAAATGTTTGGTAAAAATATATTATGCTTTGAAGGAAAACAAAACAAAACTCGACAATGAATCTTTTCCAACTTTGGTGATAATGCGATTCTATAGTCCATGGTCCAAACAGTTTGGAACCTCTGATATGAAATAGTCAGTCCCTCAGCTACTTGTTCTCCATCTAATGATTAACAGATCATACAAAGATGATTTTTTTGTTGAGTAAACGCGAAGTAACTTTAGGGAAACCAGAGCTAATGAAAAGATCATAATCCTCACTTTGTCACTAACCTCAAATCTGTCTTGAACTCTCACTGGTTTTGGAAGTGAAACAAGAACAATATGCAGCAAGAGAATAGCAATTGTTTAAATGCCAGTGTTTTGTTGGAAATTGATTTGCAGCATTAACTTATACCTGAACTGCATGACTTTTTCCAAGTTTAAGGAAAATTTATAATTCTAAGTGTTAGCTTTCCTTCTCTCATTTTCCCCTCTTTTCATCTGAATATCATGTTTCAAAGGTGACTTCCATGTGGTAGGAAGCAACATTTTATTGTGATCCAGTCTGACTGCAGCATGTTTTCCCCATAGTTTTTCACATGCTTAATAAGGAAAGCACAACAGCCTCTGCTGGATGCTAAATTTGTTGAAAAATTACTCATCTTTGCATAATCACAATGTGGACCTTCAAATATGTAAGATGTGTAATGCGAGAATGAAGTGAGGGATGTTTGCATGTGGTCAGGTCTTAGGGTAAGATTTTCTCATACAGCTACTTGGATATATATTCAAGAACTGTAATGTGTTCTCTGCCCATCAGAACTTCTCTCTTGTCAAACAGAAGTTGTCCAGTCAGAATGAAAAGCAATAAAAATCCATAGTATTTTGCAGACCTGATTTGTTTGTTTGTTCTGAGACTTTGAAAAGTAGATCAGTTTTCAAATGTGACCTGCTTAATGCTTTCTGTGAAGAAATCGAGTCAAAAGACATGATGGTCTCAAATAAATATTGTTGGCCAAAAGCATAAGCATATTCCTTTTCAAGAATGGTACAAGATGACTTATTAAAAAAAATAATTATTATAATTATAATGAATTTTGGGAGAAGTTACTTTCTTTTTTTAACCTTTTCTCACTCTGTTCTGCTAGGCTGTTGCTCTCAGCTGTGGCTGGGTCAGGCCACTATAGCCTCTGGGCTTAGTGTTGCTTTGGGCTGTCCTACAGGTGTCCAGATGTCTTCCTGCCTTCTGAACCTGTTGGGGAACCAAGCTCTGATTTGGGCGCACTGATGGTGTAAATTGGTTGAAGTGTCCATAGGTGTTCCTTTCAACCTTTTTGACAGCTATAGAGATGCTTTGTTTTCCGAGCTGTCCTATGATATTTTTCATTATCTTCCACTGAACTAACAGGTTTAGTATGTGTATTTTTACCCCAAGCTACTGTTTTCCCTTTGTTTTGTTCCGTTAATTGCTGGAAATACATTGTTTTCTGATGAAACTTAAGGAAAAGTACTAAGTGTACCTATTTCTTTTCTTTGTGTCTCCCCATTCTGTCGTACATGAAATACATTTTAATATTCCCAAATCTCCAAAGTGGCTGCCATTCATTTTAGCACTTGTTTGACTCCATTTGGTGCCAACATGTGCTACAGCAATTCGAGTTTTCTATTCTCAGCAGACGGCAGAAGAATGTGTTTGCCTCTCTTTGGGAATACTTGGCTGGTGGGACTGTTTGTGCTGTGTTTATGTGTAGACCAGTCAAAACAGCTGGCCTTGAATCTCTATACATTGGTTTAGTAAAGTCTAAAGGATTTAAAAATGCTTAAGCAATCCTTTATAAGGGATGAAAGGGGCTAAATACCTGGAGAGTATTTTAATGCTTATATTTTTAGATGCATTGAGACTTTAACATATTAATTCCTGTTTCTTTTGCATTAAGCCTTCAAATTCCAAAGGGTCAGTTGTACTTGTCATTGGCAAAGAAAACACATTTTTAACACAGCGTTTCCTAGGTGAAATGCGCTCTGAGATGCAAGGAAAGGAAAAGCATGACTTTGTCTAATTCTCTCTCTATCCTAAGTTGATTTTTATTTCCTTGGTAAACTTGTGGGATGAAATGGTCTAACTCAAGACAGTTTAACTGTGTTGTTTGGTGAGAAAACAACAACCAGACAGTCTGTAGTCCTATATATTTTGTGTTCTGCTTGTTTTGCAGAAAACACTAAACTTTTGCGATATAAAAAGACTCTGCTTTTTTTCATTGTTGTTTGTTTGTTTAGTTTTGCTTTCTTTTGCTTTGCTTTGGTTTATTTGGCAGTAACATTTTTAGCATCTTCCATGATATCTTGCAGCAACAAGATGTTTTTCCCACCAGTACATTAGACCTTAGTTCTCATATTGTTCTACATTCTATTCATACACAGCTCCTATGCCCTGCTCTGCCAGGATACTTTGTTCCTATGTTCTCTAGTGGCCAACTTGTGTCTTGTTTTAGTTCTTCTTGGATATTGCTTGTTTAATGTAAAGGCAAAAAGCTTTAAGTGATGTTTCCATCTTACCCTGAACTTGCTTTGCATATTGTTTTATGCATATGCTGATCTGAAACTTAGCGAGCTCTCTTGCGGCTGCTGAAGTGAGGTGAAGTTGCAACAAAGAGGAAAGAATGCTCTGCATTTGTGTCTGAGAGTGCATTTAACTTGGCTATAGATGAATGAGGCATATCTCATACAGATACACTAGACAAGAAACTTCTTGCAAGTAATGGGCATTTGGAATGCCAAATGGTTTTTATTTCTCCTTCATCCATAGCTTAACAACTTGGGCTTTTGCCATCTAAACATTTGCCCTTCTCTGTTGCCAAAATTCACTGCAGAAAATAGTGCCAGATAGAAATAAAGGGCAGGCAGACAAAGGACTGCTTTAAGCATCTACTGTAAATTCAAGCTGTATCAGCTAGGAGAAGTTTGGGTAGCTCTATCTTGCTTGCTTCTCTCCATCCGTTTCTGTTCCCTGCCTCCATGCAGGAGCTTATGTCCTGGATGAGTGCTGCAGTATTTCTGACCCACTTTTCCAGATCCAAGGCCTTCATATATTTCTTGGTAAGGTTCAAATAAACCACCTTATGTGACTGAGAGCGTGTCAGAGCTGAACTACCAAACCTCCAAAGTTTTATTCATTTTTCACTAAACCCTCTGTGCAGTCTGAATCACATTTTCCCTTGCATCCATTTCTTTATGGACAAGTTACTGCAATTTTTATTGGAACAAACAAATTCTATATTCAGGTATTGAGAACACAGCTGAAGACATTGTTTTCCCAAGTGCTTTGGTCATTCTGAGTGAACCCTGTGAAACTGACAGCTGACATGCCTTTGGAGAGGCCTTGTACAAAGTGCATTCTGTTCTAAATCAAATGCTGAAGGTTACAGTGATGTGACAGGCTTCAAGAAAACCATCTGAGGGGCTAGCAGACTGTAACAGCAAATGTTTAAAAAGAAAGGGAGAATGAGGTACAGAAAAAAAGAAAAAAAAACAACTATAGAGTGAAACAGCAGCTGAAGATTAGGATAGAAAGGTGGCTCTGCTAGGATTCATCTTGTCTGGACTGGAACCAAAGCTTCTACTTTTGCCATCCTTCCTTGTTCTTTGCTTCCACCTTCTTCCTTTCTAACCAAAGAAGGTTCATTTAAGATAACTTATCTGAGTGAACCACATTTGCAGGTAGTAGAGTTATCTCTATTTTTAGATATCTATTTTATCTATTTTTAGATATCCATTATTTTCTTAGATATCTGTATCTTTTATTTCTACTTTATCTTTTTATCTATATATTTAGGATGATTTCATTGACCTGTTTTCCTGCTTTTGATATTCATGTTAGCATGTTATTAATTGTACTAGAATGTCCATTCCTCACACTCAGTCGTAAAGAGAAACCTTCACAGTGACTTCTGAATCTGAGTTAAAATGTGGGGCTAAAGAAATTGTCTGGTACAGAGGATAGTTAGGACAAAAGTTGAGCTACTTGTATCATTATTAAAGCATCTGATCACAACTGCTGGGGATGTTTGGAACAGTGATTGAGAGCAACAGTGTAAAAGGTTGCAGTAAACCTTTAAAAAGATCTCTGAAGCTAAAATTTTGGGACAAGCCAAAGCTTTATGAACAGCATGAGGAAATCATTAAAACAACAGAAACAAATGAACATACTAATCTGAGATTTTTATGCCAATAGCAGCCTGCCATTGGGAATGCTGATATGAGAGTGGATTTAGAATGTCCTTTAGAAACGGAGATTAACTTTTCAGATAACATTTTTCTTTCCTCTTTTTTCAACAGCAAATTAAAGAGTTGGATACTTTTGAGATCCTTTCAAATGTTATTATTTTTTTTATGTGTAAGCCTTTCTTTTCTAAAAAGAAATTTTTTGTTCTAAAAAGATTAAAACATTATAGTGTTTTAAAGTAACTACTTCTTTTTGTCTTTTTCCCACTCCAAGAACTCTTTTTCAAATTCAATATGAATTCATAGGAATTTCTGGCTCCAGGCTACCACTTCTTGCTCCTGGCTAGCACTGAATTTACTATCTGATGAAAAACACTTCATCCTTTCCTACCAGGGTCTTTCTTCAGAATTAGGTGACTTCTGGAACACTCTGTTCTCAACTCAGCTCCAAAATTTCTTATTTTCTATTCTTTTTTTCTGTCTGTGCCACTGTGAAATTCATGTTTGCAGTCAGGGCAGAAGGCCTCTTCAGTCAGCTGTTCTGCATCGTAAGAAAATCAGTGATGCTTATCCTAAAGAGGTCATCATCTGAATGTAGAGGAGAAAAAAAAATAAAAGAGAAAACAATTAGCATAATTTCAGACAACTTTTGTTGCTGAACTTTTTATGTTCCTCTTCTCCAGGTATTTCAGTCATAATCTTGAAAAATGTTTAATGTCGTGTTATGCTGCCAAATACAGTCATTAGGCTGCATATAAGTTGTCATTTAGGATCTGCAAAAATGCATTTGAAGCAACAAGATGGCTCTGTGAATTTATCACTCAGAAGTACTGTCCTTGGGTCAGTAATTATGGACAAGTTCCTGAGACTTCTGCAAACTTCAATCTCAACAAATCAAAGAATGACACCCACATGTGCTGAGGGAGCTGTCAGAAGTGATTGCTGAACCTCTCTCTATCATCTTTGAAAGGTCTTGGAGAATGAGGGAGGTGCCTATTAACAAAAAGAACTTGCACATATCCATACCTCTGTCCAATCTGTCTGAATTTCATGTGAATCAGATGTGGGTATTAAGTAGTAAAAAGCAACAAGAAGCAAACAACATACTCTAAACAAACTCCAACCCCCCAAAAAAACCACACAGTTGTTTCTGTGTCTGAATTCTAGTATGCCAGTACATGATATTGGGTTGCTCTGAGAGGGCAGCTGTATCTGAATTTTCTCTTGAAAACTCACATGAAGATATACTGTTGCAATTTTGAGTTACTGAAATTAAGGCAGGAATAGCCTGGTGGTCTTAGGAATGAAGACTATCCTATTTGCATACTAAATTTAAAGCTGGGACTCTGTATCACTGAAGAATAAAATAAGCCAACTTCTAAAATAAAACTAACTTTTGACATTTTTCTGAGTTAAAAGTCAAATACACTTGACTTGACACATTTATTTTTAATACTGAAAAAAGCCCTCAACATTGTCAGGAATTTTAAGAACTTTTTGTCTACAGAGAAACAGAGAGGTCGCTATTAGCTTTGAGTGATATAGAGAGAATGAAACACATGAACTGTCAACACCTTAAATGTAAACACGCAAAATCCAGATGTGATCTATCCAATTAATTTAGTATGAGTAGATTTATTGTCAAGAAGGAAAAAGGTGAAAACAGAAGCTGAGTGAAAATAAAAATATCAGATCCATTTGGGGATTATATGGTGGATAATATAAACTTCTGGACTTGGTCTATAATTTCAACACAGCATCTGCTGTCAGACACACATACAGTTTGAAAAATTCCTTTTTAAGTCAGAATGGGATGAAAAAAATAATAAAACTTAATAGTTGAATAAAACACATTTAATAAAATGTCATTTTTTTATGTATTTGTTTCTATGTTCTCCTGATGGGTAGCCTCCTATTTCCTTTGTTGAATACTGCTACGCAGTAAGACAATATATATAGCCGCGGATATTACATTGATTTACTCAAAGTGTACTTTAGGAGAACAGGAAACTTAGTTGGCCAGTGTTGCACTTCCATAACAAGCATTACTGCCAGATAATTAACCTTGCTGTTTGTTTAGCACCTTCAGAATGCTTCATTACGGATGCAGTCAATTATCTTCCTGTAATGGCTACTACAGAAGGTAGAATTGCTTAATTAAAATTATTTAGACCAAGGATGCTATATGATTGGGTAACGGATATTGGAATGGAATAGAATATTTTTTTCTGAGCTGCCCACCTCATCTAAGTCTTGTATTTCACATTTCAGAATGCTAAATCCTTGTTTCTTTTAACACAGAAATAACAATAATAATGCATTCATTCTTCCACCTACATACATTTCCTTTCTCAGTGACATCTTTTTATAAAGCTACTGGAGGAGGAAAGAGCTAAATCAACCATGAAGAGTGCTTTAAAGAGTAAGGATGGAAGTGGGTCCATTGCATGGAGGAAAATGATAAGAAGGACAGATTATTGCTGGTAATAGATGTAACTCACAGCTACGCTGATATGTTAGGTATTGCTGAAGAGTCTCTTGATTGCTACCCCTGAGGAAACAGATTTGATTTGTTCCTCTGTGACAATTTACATTTTCACCTTCTTTGCAGATCATCAAAGAAGTGGAAAGAGGCCTGAGTTTTTTACTGTTGGCCTTATAGCAGTATTATCTTTGAAGTTAAAAGCTGGTCAGTGTGGAGATAAAGCTTTGGGTACCTGTTTCAGTGGAGCTTAAAAATGAGATTTGCTTTCCATACCTCAGAAGTCTTTCCAGAGCTTTGCTTCCATTTCTGAGAGTGCTTGAAAGCCCAGTGAATTGATTAGTACAGATTTAAACTGATTAGTTAATCTTAGAGCTAATTCTGCACTCTCAGACAAGCGAGACCATGCTGATGTGCTTTTGCCAACAAAAATCCCAATGGGATGGAACATTATTAGTAATACTGTCCTTTTACTAGTTGCCTTGTCTTACCTAAAGCTGATTTTCCCATGTAGTTGCAAATTTGCATCCTTGTTGGTCCTCTTAGGCCCTTAATGACAACTTTTTACTGTAGGTGCTGTAGGTGTTGTTATTGTAACTATGCTTGTAATTGCAACCTTAGTTTAGGGGTAGAATATAACTTAATCAGTATCTGTTATTCATCTCAAGGGATACATTTTTTAAGGTATATAAATATCAGCTATGTAATATAAATGGTAGTGGTAGAGAACTCACTAAAGTAAATGGCATAGATGAAAATGTCCATTGCAGTCCAGCATCTAAGCTACAAACCCAGATTTGTAAATCTGATTCTGGGTGGGCATCTGTGTGCCAGGTTACCTTAAGAAACTCAACTCCAACATTATTTTAGATACCAGGACTTGCATTCTTTGGGCATCCTGTTTTTGCACCTCACCATTCTCAGAGTAAAGAGTTTCTGCCTAACATNAGTCTCTATACATATCTGGGGTTGCCTCAACCCAAGTGAAATACCTTGCTCTTGGCTTTGCAGAACCTCATTAGGTTCTTGTGGGCCTACTTTTCAAGCCTATCCAAGTCCCTTTGAATGGCATCCCTTCCTNAAAGGCTTAAAGCCATTCCATCTTGCCCTATTGCTATTAGACCACGTAATAAGTTGGTTCCCGTCCTTCTTATAAGCTCCCCTCAAGTACTGNGTTGAGGGTACTCTTGATCCCACTGTCTGTGACACTGGGATTGTCTATGACATCTCTATGGCCCTTGGTGAAGCCATGATGGCTNCTTCTCTGAGCTGAAGACACCCAACTTCCTCAACTTTCTTCATAGAAGAGGTTCACAGCCCTTTGATAATCTCTGTGACCATCTTCTGANCATAAACTTCTTGTTTTGCATATGCTTTAACATAGTTTCCAGAAGGATCTTCTCCATGATCTTTCTGAGCACAGATGTGAGGCTCACTGGCCTGTAGTTCCTGAGGTCTTCATTTCTTTCTTTCTTAAAAATGAGAATAATATTTCCCTTTTTCCAGTCACCAGGGACTTTGACTGACAGCCATGAGACTTTTCAAATATGATGGAGTGTTGCTTGGCAACCACATCAGCCAGTTCCTTCAGGACCCTGGGGGGCTGTCATCCAGCTCCATAGACTTGTAGACAATTAGATACTCTTTCATGTTCTATATAATAAATAGAAGCTGGAATAAACAAATATAGCTCCTTAAGAGTTTTGCATCTTTACTAAGCATAGAATTAACCTATGGACCTTTCAGCCTTAACACATTATTGACGTTATTGAGGCAAACAGTATAGGCGGATTCCTACAAAGCCTAGGTATTTATATAAATACTAAAAATAATCCAGAGGTATAATAGCTGCAATAATTTTTAATGAATGTAGGAACTCAGTTAAAAACCACCTCATAATTTTATTGTAAATCTTGCCATATTCAGTGTATTAACAATGCATTGGGTCTATAACAAGTTGCTTTGTGAGAATCTCAGCTTTATCCTTAAAACTTTAAAACGTGTAAAATTTATGTTACTGGTTCTCTTCATAGGTTTGGGAAAGTGAAAACTGAAACTCAGATGAATAAAAGTTTTCTACCTTAAAAAAGTATTAAGAAATCAAAAATTTGTTACATTTAAGGTCAGTGTGCTTTGAGGAGCTGATCTCTATGGTTTGACTATGGTTTGATCTTGTTACTGCACCCACAGACAACCACTATTCCGTGGGCTAATGTGGGAAAAAGAAGCATTCATAATGGTAGCCATTTGGTACTAGCCTTGAATTTGTGACTTGTGTATAGGGGTAAAAAGATGATGATCTTTGTCCTCTGTTGTAACTGAGCCACGCTAGAAATTAGAGGGAAAATGAATAAACAAATAAATTAGAAATCTGATCTTTGAATAACAGTTTATGTTTCAGCAAGTCACCACACATCAGCAGAGCCATAGTAGAGATACACATGTATGTGTGACAATGCTGGAGTATGGCATATAAAAAAAAAATAATAAAAGAAAGTAGGCTCTTTCTCTTGTTTCTGGTTAAAGCGGCATGAATTACTTTATTGTTATTGCAATTGACAAAACTGCATATAGACAATTCTGCCGCTGATAGTAACTTCATAAAAGCCTGGAATTTTGTACATCTCTGCCCCCAAAAAGAGTCTTGTCCACCCGTTTACAGCTCTTGTTGCAGTACTCAGTAGGGTGTCAGAGTGTTTCCAGATGACTGGAATATAAACAACTCTATAGGCAGCTCACTTAAAATAATGAAACCAATAAACTAGATCATCTTGCCTGGTAGTTTTTGCATTTCCTGCAGTTGCTTCATGGCAATAATAATGATGGGCTTTGTAGAAATGTTGGTAGATAAAAGAGATGAGACTGACCCAGGACAGAACAGTTTTTCTACAGAGTAGGGAAATTACCTTTCTTTTTCAGAAATCTACCTACAATTTTAGAGCATTTTATGGGTTACCTTTGTATTTGCTCCTATTTCACTGAGCACAGTACACTGGCAATGCCACAAGGACACTCTGCTGCCTGGAGCAGATGCTACTACCACTTTAAATTAGCTCTTATCACTCAGTGATTGATTTGCAACCAAGTGCCCTTAAACATGTTTGTTCCCCCCAAATACAGTCAACTCAAAATAGAATCTCAAGTGAGAGAAAGCACAAACAGATTCAAGTGCATGACATACTCACAATTACTGTATGGAAACAATAAAACAGGCAAAAAAATAGAAACCACTTCAAATCCTATTTCCTCCCAAAAGAGAGTGTAATCAAGGTATAATGAGCATTGAAATTAATAAATTAAAAATAAATGCCCATAAGAGTGAGAAAAAAATGTGTTAATCAGTTGGCAATTATATTTTTGGCATTGTAAATTAATTCCCTAAATGAATCTCCTTCCAGCTTATTTCACTCCATTATCTATTTTCTCCCTTATTTTTTATCTAACGATTAGCGTTTCTGAATTCTGTACATAAAGATAATTTTTAAAAACCAAAGGTGTTTATTTAAAGATAAAAAAAGACAGTGTATCAAACATAAGATTATGGCATTTTGTCCTTTCCAGTCTGTGAAGAAAAGAATAGAAATCTCCTCATAATGAAGCTGTCCTTTTAGTGAGGTTTTTATTCATTTATTTATTTTGTTCTGGATTGAGCCTTGTGGCATTACTAATCTTTTCAGTAATGGAAATGATTCTCGGTTGTCTCCCAAATACCACTAAGCAGCAACCTTCAGCAAAGCTCATCTGTTTCAGGTCCTCTATCTTCTTTGTCCCACCCTGAAGTGCTCAGAGACTTGCAGAAAGCCTGAGAAGTTTTAAAATATGAGGGAAAAATATCCCAACTCTGACTATTCCTTTTCACTTTCTGATTTGATCTTAACAGCATTTTCTTTTTGTCCATGTATTTAAATCTGCAGTAGCTTGATTTGATGCTAATGTGGAATAAAAAAGAAGTAATAGATTAGACAGCATCCAGGAATGCAATTTGATTTGGGATGTAATTAGGATAAAATAAACATCAACTGGAATACTTTGTTTGCTTCTGTTTTCTCTTCCTTCCCTAAGAAAGCAAAAATGTCGTTGTTATGTTTTGTAGATGGAAATTCTTGAAATAGAGTGAATGTCCATAAATGTAATTTACCATAGCTATGCAGTTCAGGGAAGGTGAGACAAAAAGATATATTGTTCATAACTTTCTGAAGTGCAGCAGGGAAATTTATTGCAGAATTAGGAGGAAGGGCAGACTTAGCACATAAACCAAGGTGTCACTGAGATTTCAGAACTCAGGCAGTTCAGGATCTGCTGCCTTTCCTGTTTCTGAGAGCCTTGACCCTCTGAAGCTACATTTGAAGGAAAGGTGGTCAGGGACGTGAAATCCTTGGCTGTGTTTTCTTGTTGACCATCTCAGGAGTGGTTGTTTGCGAAGTGACAAGCTTGATGAGATAAAGAAGGAGGATTATCTTGGTTTGTCTCTTTGATCTGTTTGTTTGTTTGTGTTTATTGGATTGTGCTGTACTCTTAGAAGAAAAGCATTTCAGTATGCTATTTACTTCTATGCCCAGCTCTACATTTGCAACATCTGAAGAGAACTCCATTTTACTACTCCCAACCTTCTGTCCTTTCTTCCTTCTGTCTCTTTCCCCCTTACTCTAGCTTCACTAGCACGTTGTAGGGCAGTGACCTGGGGACCTTTGTGGCATGGTGGGATTTTGTGCGTGCCCTCTCCCACTCGCTTCCTCCCTATGCATCACCTATGTTGCTTGAAGCCATGGTGGCGTAGGATTAAATGATCTGCCAGGCAGTATGAGCCACTGTGCATGGTATAAAGCTTGGAAAGAGAAAACATCTAGAGTACTAGCACATATATATATAAAAACCTAATATAAATACTGCTGAACCTCCCTATATCCTAACAATTCAGTATTGACGAGCGTTTTGCCACCACCCTGGCAGATGATGTGATGTGGGCCAGATCTGATGGAATAGGGTAGTTGAGTTGTGTGTCAGCCCACAGCCATACTTTCAATCTGAGTGATGTTATTGCTGCCTTTCACGAGATTTCTTTATTCTTCACTTGCCGAGATCTGCACAGCCCTATTAATTACAATTACTGTTGTCGCAAACAATTTCACTTCTGGAGTTTCAATGTCAATGCTGTATAATCTGTTACAGGTTTTTGTGTGTAAGAAGGAAATAAAAGAAATCAGTGTAGTTATTTAAATGTCTGCTATACTTGAATAAAATCCACCCTCATCCATGGTGTGATTCACGCAGTAGATAACACTGACATGATAACACCTACAAACAGGTAATTGTGTTTTCAGCATCTCTCTACCCTATTTCATGCTGCTCGTGCCTCCAGTGCACTCATCCTGACTTGGTAATGTCAATGGGAGCTTGGCCCTGCTGTGAGCTGTGTTGTGTTGCATCTTGTGAGCCCAGCCCTGCTACCATCCTGTGCAACAGTGTGTGTGCGAGCAAAAAATTATGATCTGTGGTTCAAATTTTTGCAAGGCAGAGGGCTTTGTTTTTAAGGCCTTTTAAGCAGGGGGCTTTGATGTTGTAACACTCTTCCTCCTACAGTAGTGTGGTAGTTGTACTGTGTGAGTAACTGATAATAAGCAGAGTGGGTCACCTCTATGCAATCTCTGGGTCCCCTGAGGGAGCCTGTTAGTGCAGCAGCAGTGGTCTGGAAAGAACTGTCAGCTACAAGGTAATTTAGAGCTACACAGAGATGGGCATTTGGTGTAAGCACGCTACAAACAACAAAAGCTGTTGTGGTTTGAGGTCCTTCTCCTTCCTCTGTTTCTTTACTAGTCAGGAACTAGATTGGCCTCCTAAAGGGACAGTGATGTTTGTTTGTATGACTTGAAACTCAAAACTTTTCTCATTGAGTACATAGTAATAACGTGTAGTTTAACACTGGGCTTTCTGACTATTTCTCCTCTTTCTCATGTGCCAGAGAATAAACCTTAACTGTATGAGAAAACTCTGCTTTCCCTTCTCTCTGCCCATTCTTCCTGCATTGTGGCGCTCACTAATCTCAAACAACAGTGGGGGGAAATGGCACAGGCACTGCCAACTGGAGGAACAGATGGGGGCTTGTAACCAGTGTGGAAATATCACCATGGATGGATTTTTTTTGGTTGTTGAGACAGTGTTGTCTTTGAAAAAGTTGACCAGGCCCTGCTGAATGGCTTTGCTAGTATTGTAGCTGAGAAAGAAAGGGAAGTCAGTTTTATTATCTCTCAGTCATGTTTTTAAGTTGTATGGTGTTGTTTTTGGAGGATAAAGCCATCCCTTGAGATCTCTGGTGGCAGTTGCTACATAAAAGGAGAGACAAACATGGCTGAGCAGACAGCCTCAGAAAGTTACCCATTATGACAGAGGGCAGGGGTTTATTTTGAGGGCTATTTATTTTCTTGTTCTGCTGAAATATGAATCCAATCGGATGGTGGAAATGTTGCAGCCAGTAATGAAGTCATATTATCCCTGAGGCACTAGAGATACATTTCTAATACAACTTTTTCTCCACATGTAGTACTGTAACACTTTGAGGAGGATCTAAATGAACATACACACAAACACACATGTATATGAGATATGTATCTGAGAAGTGTATGTTGAAACTGAATACACTTTGATACATATACACTTACATTCATAAAATGGAGAATTGAGTTTCTATTTAATGATAATAGCATGTTGATGAATATATACGCCTTTCAGTGTAATTCATGTCCAAAGAAAGAACCAAAACTAACATCTTCACTCTTCAGGCATCATCAGGCATTTCAGGACATGAACAATCAGAGCTATCCTGCTGAGGTTTACTAATCACACATATGTGCTATGTATTCCCTCGCGTTTTTCAACTTTCTTGTAATTCATAACTAAACTACACTGTAAAAATGCCTGGAACCTGCCTAACAGATTGTTTGGTGGCAGTATGTGGTAGAACAAGAGGGAGTACTGGGCAATGAGCAGGAACTTTTTCCTATGGTAAACCACATGTTGTCTTGACATCCTTCAAATCCAGGTGCTACCTGCAGGAAAACTGTGTAGATAACCTCTGTGAAAAGACAGCTGGTAAACTGCATGATTTCTTAAGTTGAATCATCAGAGTTCCTAAAGCTGAAAATCTGTTTTACGTTATAAAATAATATTTATTCTTTGTTGCCAACTTTTAGGCAAACTCATCCTCAGTATTCCAATTTCCTTTAACTTGTGCTTGCACTTCAACAATTTTTGTTCATTCTTCTTCAGTGGGAGTTTCTAAAATTGGAAAAAAATATTTAGCAACGAAATTCACATCTGCATTAGAAGTTTAATGAAGGATCTGAAAGAAATCTACACAGTTCTTGTTTATCTTTTCTTCCTAACTTTGAGCTGACCTAATTCCTGTAATTTACTGCTTTTCTATCTTCTCGTAAGTGTTCTAAATGACTGAGTAACTATGCAGATTAGGGTCGATGTGCAAGTCGTTGTTGTAAGTCAAGTGTTTTTGAGGACTATTTTTAAGAGTATAGTCATGTTCTTCAGACTATGCTGTATTTATTACTGTTCACACTTTTAGAACAGGGGTTACCAGGGAGTCTTTCTTTTCAGCTAGTGTTAGGATTTGGACATTGTTTTTTGGGCTGAGATACTTGGATGTGGAGAATATTTCTGTGCCCTTCATCAGTCTTGGATGAGAGGCTCATGATGCTGGGAAGGTACTACTTGCTTTTAAGATACACACTCATATGATGCATGCTTGAGCAAAGTTCTTCATGGGGAAAATTACGGCCCTTCTCTGTTTCCTTCAGCAAATTCATACCTACTTAAAGTTTCCTTTGTTCTGAGTTAGGTGCAGTTCATACTGTTTTATGAAAAGATGAAAGTTCTTAGGCATGTAATAGAAACAGAAATATAATTTACTTGAAATGGCCATATTGTTTATTTCCTGCTTGTCCTTGGAAGAACTTTCTGTAAATCACTATTCCTGAGGGTAAACATATTGAGTCTTACATTCTTTAAGAGTGCTTACTTTTATTAAATTCAGTAGAATGGAGTGTCTGAAGAACTTGGTGGCTTATTTTTTTTTCTAAAATATTTAAAGACACTGTAAAACAGCGTGACTTTACATAAGTAAACCCATCATACTGTGCCATGCTTTATCAAAGTTCTCTTGACCCTACAAAAAAGAATGCATTCACATAAGGCTTTCTTTTAAATGAAAATAAAACAAACCCAACCTCCCCAAACTGCGAAGTCAACCACATTTCAAATTGTCCAATCAATAAAACAAGCGGTTAATTTTTAATGAGATGTTAAAAGCCCTCTCAAACATGATCTATATTTCCATAAAATTGTTGGAGGCAAATTTTAAAAAGAATATTTATTGAGGAAATTCCATTATAACTGTTTAGTTGTGAGGGATAGAGGAATGTGCAGCCCATTCCCCTACTTTCCAATGTAATCACTAGTTAGCAAAGTGAATCTGTTGAGCTGATGTGAATTTCAGCTACATATTTTTCTGCTGCTTCCAATGCAGAAGTACAAAAAGTGCTTTGCAAGTATATGGCAAGGCTTCCTGCCTCTTCCAGTGAGCTGAAGCATTGTGTAGGACAACTTCCCTGCAACGCTGGTTGGCAAGAGCAACCTAAATATAACAGGCTGCTACTTGTTGAAGTGTTCATTGATAATAATAACTACACATCCATTATGTGTAAGTGTGTCCCAAGCAAAATATTCCTGAGAACATCATAAAAGTGAGTTTTGGAATAAAGATGAATGTGACTTGAAATGATTCTTGGGAAAGGATTTCATGCTCTGAGCCTTGGAATGAAGAAAGAGTTGAGATATTTGTGGCAGAACCAAGCAGGCAATACTACTGTTATTTACAAAGTAGACCTTGGAAATCAAGAATTTTTGTAATCAGGTGGCTGCAATTCAGATCTAGTTAAATGTCTTTCCCCCCCTTCAAGATGTTTACAGTGGAATTAAGATGAATCCATTTAGCATGAGGTTGAACTATCTGCAAATCCTTTGGGGAATTTTTCAGGCTCCAGACTACTTTGCCATAGTGCAGCACAGATTTCCTGAGTGAACATTACTATTCTTTATTACAATTAAGTGCAAATGCATTGTGGTAGAAGGAGTCTGCTTGAGGAGTCTGAGTTATATGGTATACTGTAGAGTACAATACATAGGAATTTCAAATCCCAGGAACTACTGTGCCACTGTGGAAAAATACAGCTTAATGTTAATCTTTAGGCAAAGGATATAAGTCTATTTAAAATAGCTAGATTACGTATTTTCATATGATAAATGTTTATAGACTTTTTTTTCAGTAAAAAATTAGTTTATCAGTTTAATTTCTTGTCCCTGGAAATATTAGGAAATTGTAGCTGAAGATTAAGTAGAAAATATTTAAACTGCACCAATGCAAGAAAAAAAGTAGTAGCTGGGATTTATCACAGGACAGGTATTCTGCATTTTTTTTCCTTCTTTCTGACATGTTAGTGTCTTGCATCTAAGTGAGATTTAATGCAAGCCATGTTCAAGGTGTCTCAAGATCTAGGTCACTGAGAATCTTTGCTCTTACAGAGTCTGTGCATCACTCTTCAGACCTCCTAACTATCAGCAGAAGTTGTTAGGTTGAAAAGAAGAAGGAGCTGCTGTGAATATAATTCCTATCAGAAGTCAGCAGGAGCTGCTCTCGGGGTACGATGTACACAGGATGCTCTTTCATAGGTCTGTTTGTTACCTTCCTGGGAGTGTGCAGTTCTCTGATAGGAAACAATCTAGAAAAATGTATTCTTACACTTTTTTTTTTTTGTTACAATACATATATAAATAACTGGACAGCTCAGTACAGTTCATATATTGTGATTTATGGCATATGTCTGCTTTATATATTAGGAAGTGCCTAGACTTTGATAAACTGATGTAAAAGTACAGGAATGAAAGCTTTGCCAGGGCACTTGAGAAAATGCATGAAATAAGTATCTGTTTTTTAAGTAGCTTGTGACAAGAAGGGAGACTTGTTCTATCTCCTCACTATTGAGCAGTAGAATCCTGCAGGAAGGCGCAGTCTGTCTGCTTTTCCTTCAACTGTGCTGCACATAACAAGAAATCTGGGTGCTTACAAAGCCAGGGAATAAAGTCGGGGCTGGCGCTGTGTGGTGGCAGCACCTGGGACTTACCCAAGTGTTAAAAAGATCGACAGGCTTTGGGAGCAAGTGCATCATTACTGTGACTGTTCAGAAAGTGGTGAAGATCACAGCTGTCTGGTAATGTTGCAGGAGCTCACATTTTTAGAGAGGATTATTTTTCTAGCTCTAATTTTGTGCACTTGCTTCAGTGGTGGGTTTTCATCCTAGAGCGGTGTTCTTGAAAGATGGAAGAGCAGCAGCAAGGAGAGCTTCTGCTTGTTGCCTCCTGAATTGAGGCTCATCATCCACCTGAACGTTGTGCTCTCATGTCATTCATATCATACATTACAACAGACAACATCCAGGCACATTTTCAGTTACGAGACCTTTTGTGGTTTTGTTTTTTGTTTGTTTATTGTTTATCTAATTCTTATTCACCCTCTGGATTCAACCTGTACAGTGTTGATTATTTTTTTGTTGTTTGATTGCTTTTTTTTTTGTGGGGTTTTCTTTTTTGTGTGCTCTTTTTGGGTGATTGTGTGCTTTTTAAATTTATTTTTACTTTTTAAATAATTGCTGCTGATGATTTAATGCCCTGGTATTTCTGTGCGTGCTTCTTTGATATGGCTATCCTATGGTTAGCCATTCCCTTTGGGAATGATCAGTTTCATAGATTCATAGATGCATTAGGTTGGAAAGGACCTACAAGATCATCTAGTCCAACCATCCTCCTATCACCATCCCTACCCACTAAACTACTAAACCAAATCCCTTAGCACCTCATCTAAACGCTTCTTGAACAGCGCTAGGGATGGTGCCTCAACCACCTCCCTAGGCAGGCCATTCCAGTGCCTGACCACTCTGACAGAGAAAAAGTTTCTCCTCAGTTTCATCAGTTCCTTCAAGTAATCTTTTAATAATGGCCTTGTAATATTTATTTTACTATGTACACTGGTGATTTTTAGACAAATTCTATGTTCATTAAGACAAATTCATCTTTTTTGTTTTTTGCTTTTTGTTTTTTTTTTTTCTCCTGAAATTGCTGACTTGCTTATTAGAGGTGTAATTACATTTTATGCGTGGCTACCTCTGATGTTGCTTCTTTATATTATTTAATTATAAGTTGTAAAATGAATGCATTTGATCGTTCTTCCTTAAATGCCCAACTATAAGTCCCCAACTCATCTGCTCTTTGGTCTTTTGGCTAGTAGAAGTTTGTTTAGGATGGAGATCCACCTTAGCAGAAATCATTAAACTGCTATGGTAGATGTGAATCATTCAGTTAAGGGAAGAAACTGCATAATCAATTATTGATCTCTCCTTCCTCTATGCTTCTTCTGATTAAATATTCCAAAATGTTGATATGGATTTATGGCAAGAAAATAGTGTTAGATGCAGGTGAATGTTCTTGCTACGGGAGGAAGGCTGACAAAGAATCGTAAGACAGAGAGAGGGCAAGAGGAGAGGTGACATAGTCTGGCAGCATATGACTGTTGGACTAATTGTTTAGCAGGTTTTGTCTCTTGTTCTAGACACTGTCGTGTCAAATGCTGAAAAGAGTGTAGGATCTTCATTAAGTTTCTTCACAGTCTTTGGGCCACCATCTCTGGGATTTTGATGGTTAGATACAGCTCTTGTGTTTTGTAGGTGTACCTTTAGCAAGTACACCAGAAAGCAGGGCTTAGAAATCAACCTTAACTCATTAGAAATTGTCACCTTCTGAACAGGAAAAAATAAATAAAACAAAGTGAGCCCCACACATACCACGTGGCAGAGACTAATCCACCTCAAACCAAAATCAATGTTATGCTTCCTGTTATTGTGTTAGACAGAGGATTGAAAACTTGCTTTTCAATTGATTTGTTTTCCACTGCAAAACTAATTATGTCCTATGAAGTTCTTCCTCTACCTGCCTCCGGAGGGGAAACTATATTGGCAGCGGTGGCTCCTGTCCTTTGCTCAGGCAGCTGTGTCAATATCCCTGTTGCTTCTTTGTTTATGTTCAAGGGTGAAGGAACCCAAACTTCAACAAAGTCCTACATTCTTTCAAAAATGCACTTTTTGGTTCTTACCAGCCCCCAGACATATCACACACTGCTGCTGGAAGCCAGCAGAGGCAGAATGGGCATGTGGAAGCACAGCTGAGTAACCTGTCCCTAGATGTGTTAGATGTTTATGCATTTCACCTTCACCAATGATTTTCAGAGGTTCCAAATTAAGGAAATGCATTTCTCAGGAGTTTTGAATGTGTATTATAAGGAGATATCAGATAAGTTTATTTTTAATCTTTCAAAGAAGTGAGAGATTTGGAGGGAAACCTCCCTTCTTTTTGTAAGTTTTAAGCATAACACTTTGCTTTCTTAGAGACAGGTAGACCTGCAGATAAGCATCTGTTCCTAGGGTTCCTATCTGTCTGGGTCACTTCTGGGAGACACTTCTAATGCCGGTTATGACCACTGAATAGTGGATTGATTTCATGGTCCATTTTAACCATGGATATATGAAAGAGTGAAGACGTGTTTTACTTGGGGTGCCAGCACACTGTCACACTCATGATGGCCCCTCCTGCAGACATATCTGATCATAGAATCATAGAATGTCTTAGCTTAGAAGATCATCCAGCTCCAACCCTGTGTTGTGGACTGGGCTGACACCCACCAGCTCAGGCTGCCCAGGGCTCCATCCAGCCCTCCAGGGATAAGGCACCCACAGCATTTCTGGGGACCCTGTGCCAATGCCTTACCACTCTCTGAGTAAATAATTTCTTCCTAACTTCTAACCTAAATCTCCCCTCTTTTAGTTTAAACTCATTCCCCCCTTGTCCTATCACTCAGAATGTTTAGAAGTTGGTCCCCCTCCTGATACATGGTAATTGATCAGTTCTTCTGAAAAAGAGCTTTCTACGGGGTCACAATTACTTTCTAACTGAATATGATGTCTGGAAGGCGGGCTGCTGAGAATAAGGGTATTGTTCCCCTGGATGGTAAGAGCTGCAGTAAATGTTCCTGTTGCCATTACCTTGCTGAAGAGCAGGTCTCAAGGTGCTGCAACAGCGAGGCAAGCTTGTGCTGTGTGCAGCAGAGCTCCTGGTTGCTGCAGAGCACTGGTGCAATGCACTGGGAATTCCCCAGAAGCTCTCCCCTATAGCAAAAAGCAGAAGAGTTTTAATAAATTAAATGTGAACTTCTCCTACATAATCACTGCGTTTATTGTTCTCTCGTATTTATTTTATTGTTTTCCATTCATTTCACACTGTTCTCTGCTTTCAGTTTTCAAAGGTGCTAGGGTTGTTTATGTTGTTGACATGTAACAGCATCGCAGACTTCAGTGGCAAATCAGGAGGCATCTGGAAATGCTGGGTTGATGATCTGTATGATCTGTGCTCCTTGTTAGCTGGAAAGAGCCTCTGTAGTATGAAAGGAATTGACACGTGAGGGGTAGAAATTAATAGGCACAATATGTCATATGCCACAGGCAGTAAAGAAACTAGGGATTTTCTGAGACAAGAAATAGTCATGAATTAGTCCTCTCTGAGTATTCAGGGAGTTTTAAAAGCCCTAATGACTTTTGAGAACCTCGGTACCTCAAAAAATTGAATTTGTATTTAACAGTATCAGATTAAAGGAGAAGGCTGTATTCTTGCTTTTCTGATATATATGAATCTTGGAAGTGCTTACAGCACTTGCAGAGAACAATCCAAGTGTAGGTAAGGCAACAATAAACTTCAATTCATCCATCCTCCCTTAGCAGTACTTCTCTTCCTCTGTACTGCATACAACCTTCAGATATGTGCCACCTCTTTCTTTATCTTGTACCTGCAGTGCTCTGGTTTTCTGTCATGTCCCTGGCTTTTGGCAATGCTTTCTTACTCTTGGCAACTTATTGTATAGGCCTAGCTTATATATTTTGTTGTTTCAATACTTACTATATTTGTGCCATATTTTTGTTTTTATGCATTATGCATGAGGCGAACAGTGATGGTTTTTGTTTTGTTTTGTTTTGTTTTCTCTATAGCACTTTAACAGAGTGTTATTTGGAGTTACCATTCAGCTCTTGGCTATGTGCTCATATTTTGCATGATGAGGTCCTCTCAGCCAGAATGACCCTATGATTAGTGCCTCAGGCATTCTGTGTTTCTATAGCTGCTGATCTTTCTCCAGAATTCAGAATCAGAAGAAAGCACCAGACTGCAATCTTTGATACACTACTACCTTAATGAGTTTTCTGACAGTTGAAAATGAGATGTTTTGGAGATTTAATCTATCCCAATAATCTCAAGAGCCTGATAAATCAGAAGATGACAGATATCCTCTGTACTGCGATCCATTTTTACAGGATTAACTGGGCAAATTATCATCTCCACATTCCAAATACCACATTGTTCCACAAGCCACAGCTCTTTACATGTCTTCGTCAAAACCTCTGAGTCTTCCTTAGTATCTTCAGTGCAATTATGCACCATATTCATTGTATCAACTGTGAAACAAATAAGTGAGCATAAAGTAAAATAGATTTAGTATAAGTTAAACGGCGCAGGGATTGCGTTATTGATTGCACGAGTAAGTCTGGAATTTAAATCATTAGAACATTACTTGTAAAAAGTTTGAAGTTTTAGGTAAGTTGAACTTACTGTTAAGCAGCCACGAATCCACAAGTTTTAAACTCTCATCTAATTCAGTTTTCTGAAGGTTATAAAAGAACTTCATGCATGTCATGCATTAGTGTGTCCAGATGGTCCTGTTTAGAAGATGTCATGCATGTTACTTGCAAAGAATCTTGACTTTTGTACATCTTTGTTTCAGAAAAGCATTACAGTTGAAGTTTTTCTCAGTACCAATGAAGTGAGAGTGTGCGTGGATAAGTCTCAAAACATACTTTTCTCTTTAAATTAAATGAGGTTGCTAGTAAGGTGGAACAGATTACTTGAAAGGAAGAGCACCACCTTGTGACACCAAGAAAAATGGTGTTGAAATGGAAAGGAGTAAATTTGCATAGTTTTATCTTATTATAGTGTTTGTAGAGGTGGGTTTTATCTCTCATTTACCTCCTCTTTTGAGATCTGATGGGGAGAGAGATTTTTCAAGTGATACAAATTCAGCACATCAGCTTTTGTTCATCAATGTGAAAAGCTCTTTTTCCAATTTAATCTTAAATTTCACTTTTTTCTTATAGACTCACTTCAGAGAAATATTGCTGTGAAGCCTTAGCAGATTTTAAAACTGTAAATTAGACTATCAATCCTTTAAAACTGGAACATGGTTTTCTTTTACAGACTTATCTCTTCATCTTTCAGAAATTGTGAGGAAGGAGAGGGATTTTGTAAGCTTTCTTCTAAGTAGCATGCAGAGACCCTCCTACTTAGGCTTGTTCAGCTTTAGGAATATGTATGTTTACCTCCAGTTTGAGAGCTAACTCTTGCAGAGGAAACTCTATTCATCTCTGTGCACAGCACCTTCAAGTAGTCTTGTCTACTCCTCCTATCCTCATCTCTCAGAATGTACCTTTGGTTGGACTAATATAAGTTATAGCTGCTTGGACTGCTTATAGATCAGGACAGTGTAGGTCTTACTAGCACAAATTTCTTCTGACACATTTTTGTACATGCAGAGACTTTGGCAAGGATCAGTTGTTCAAGTATAATGTTGACTAATCCATACAAGAATGCACAAGCAGTGCCAGAGAAAGGGATGCATGCTGTTCTCGCTCTTAGAGAGACAACAGAATTTAGAGAGTTTAGAATGTGTTCTCTGGGAAATAACAATTATAATAAATGCAGGCGGGAAAAGTATCAACAATGAGCCTTAGTTTTCTGGTTTTTTTTTTGTTTTCTTTTTCCTACTCAAATGCAAACTTTATAAAATTCAGAAGAGCAAACAGACGTTGGTTAGAGAGGTTTAGAGAGGGCATATTATTATATTACTACTATTATATTATTACATATAATATATATAATATTATTACAATATTATTACTATTATTACTATTA